>CP139509.1:51286374-51392652 GCA_021014915.2 Artemisia tridentata subsp. tridentata | reverse complement strand
GCAGCTAAAAGTATCTGTTGGTCCCTTTACACGATTAGAGTTAACTAGAAAGTTAATCTATTTGTGTTTATGACTAATACAATGTTTAAGGTTAATTCTAACAGTTATAAACGTGAATAAAAAACAACAATATTTTTCAACGTTTAAATTCTTATTAGAAATAATTCCAAAAATCTATTACCCAAGTGTTTTGCGGAACAAACACTTGGGATTGAATAGACAAGGGTATGGGGTGTCTCCTATCGAAACTCAAGTTTTTGCTTGAGTGGTAACAATATACCACTGAGCTATCTCAGTGAGTTGTATACTCTTTGTAGGAGAGAAGTTACTTTGCAAAAGTTCTAAGCTTTCAATATACAAAGCACACTTTAACTTCTCTCCCATCTGATCTATTTATACACAAGTAATCTAAGTATAAGTGATTAAATAAATACAAGTTGTTGAGGTTGCGTGTCTGACAATTACAAATAGTAATTGTCATTTCCAAGAACCAATAGGAAGGGCCAAAAAGACTTTGGGAGTGTTGGCTGACACTCCATGAAACCCTTTATAGCCGCAATAGGGAAGGTTGGATCTGACAAGAGAAAGTGTTGGGCTGACACTTTTATCTTCTCAGATCTTTTCCCTATTGTTCCCGCCTTTTCTTCAGGCGTTGGTTTCCTCAGTCTTTCAATCACTTTGTTGGTTGAGGAGACTGGGGTTCAGTGAGTTCTTGTCCAACACTCACTTTAACCATCATCTTCTTCTTTGGCTTAAGTCCTACTCAGGGAGTACCGCCTTCCTGAGTAGTGAATCCTTCTTCATGAATTCGCCTTAAGCATCCTGAAGATGACTCACTGAGTGACTGTTCTCTCAGTGACTTGAATTGTTCTCGGTTTAAGTTAACACTTAGTTAATTTGTGTCCAAATCATGTTTGAAGCATTCTTGGGTTTTTCATGACCTAACAATCTCCCCCTATTTGGATATAAATTATTCCTAAGTGTTTTGATCAGATATGAGTGAGCTAAAGACTTCTACTCATACTGAATGTACTAGAATGTAAATAAGGACACTGAAATAATAAAAACATCATCTTATTTATATCATTACAAGTCCTAACAAGCTAAGTACAAAAAGGGATAGTGGCGGGTATTCAGGCAGATCAATCAGTTCAACTTGATTCCAAGGGCTTCAAGCTTGGGCTTCTTTGACTGCAGCTCTTGTTGGTCAGGATGTTCATTGATTTTTCTTTTCAGATCTTGACAAAACTTCACATTTTCAGGACTCTTGAGTGGAGAGGCCATCATTAGAAAGCCAAGCATTGCTTTGATCCCTGATAAATCGATATCACTCCACCTTTGGAAGGCTTTGTCACCAAACTCATCAATGAAGAACAAACCTCTTTCAGGTTGTTCAATGACCATATTGTTCCTGAAAGGAACACCTTCAGGGAGAGCCCTGTTGCAGTCAAGACCAGGAATCTTGATCTCAGGCTCAGCTTCTATCTTCTTTCTTTTCCTTGAAGAAGACTGAGAGGGAGCTGGTTGTGTAGATTCAGGAAGAAGAGATGGAATGCCAAGTTCCTGAGGTGCTGCTGCCAATCTTTCGTACCTCAGACTTAAAGACTTCATCAGATTAGGGACCACAACATTTGATTTCTTTGCTATTAATGGACCCAACTCATCCAATTTTGTGATCCCGAAGTCAGCGAATCTGAAAGGTTTATGAACATCAAAGTTTCTCATGTCAGCCCCTCTGTAGACAGTGACAACGGCAGGATTGGTGTTTCGTTGAATATGAACATCAGTGATTGGTTCTGGCTTCAAACTGTCAGTCATATACCACTGATATTTCTTAATCATGTTCTGCCTGATCTCTTCAGCCCTTTTATTCCTTTCCTCTCTTTTCTTCCTAAGAGTGGTCATCTCCTCAGACTGAGCTTTCACAAAGGTCATACCACCTTCTCTTCCTGAGAGATCCTTAGCCTCAAGACCAATTTTCTCAGCCTCTTCATGAACAACCTTAATTATAGCAGGCTTGCTCACCTTCTCTTCCTCCTTTAACTTCTTCTTTGCTTCCTCTTCCTGAAGATAAGCACTGAGTTCATCAGCTGTGAAGTGGTGAAGGACTCCATCAATTTCATATGGGATCCTGATTGGTGATTCAGGATCCTTTGCAACTGAGATCGGTGCTGGTTGAGGCTTAGGTTCAGTGAGGATGCCTTTGCCTTTATCTTGATGGGTGGAAGAGGCTTCAGGAATCTCCCCCTCAGTGTGAGAAGGAGGAGAAGGAGGTTGTTGGCTTGGGACTCCAGTGTCTTTCTCCCCCTCAACTGTTGCTTGAGCCATGGTGATAGCAAGAGTTGGAGTCACTGGAGCAGCAGGACCTTTGAAAGCCTGATAGATCTCAGTCATCATTGATTTGATGTCCGAGGTGTCTTTCTGAAGAGATGAGATCTGATCAGCCAGAGATGCCTGAGAAGCTTCGATGCCTGACATCCTTGACCCAAGAGACCATGCCAAGGATGTTGAAGATTGTGCCCAAGTACCCAAATGTTTTTCCTGATGACCCAAGGAAGTCCTGATTGTGTCCAATAAAGAGGTAAGACCCTGAATCTTAGAATCCTTCAGTAAGCTGAGAAGATCACTGAATTCAGCTGATTGCTTCTGGTAAGTCTCAGCAGCCTGAAGGACCTTCTTGTTGAGTACGGGGTCATCCTTGACAGCTGTTTGAATAGTTCCAAGGCTTTTGGTGATGCCTTCAAGGGTAAGATTGAACTTCTAGAAATGAAGATCAATAGCTGTCAGGGAGTGTTTGGTGTCAGATTGGATTTCGATCACATCATCATGAAAACTTTCAACATCTGCCTTCAGGTTGGCATAGTGAACAGCAGCTTCAGTGTGATGATCAAACATCTCATCAGTGAGACCAGTGAAAAGAGCTTTGTTGGTCTTCAGTAGGAATTTGACCAATGTTCTTTCAGTGAGGGGAAGAGAGTTATCATACTTTTGGAGGATGTCCCCAGTATCAGAAGAATCAGAAGATTGAGAACCTGACTCTTCACTTTGGCTTGGAGATGACTGATGTGATTGTTCAGGTTGTTCAGGTTGTACATCAGTTTCCATATCCTCACCTGCCTCAAAAATTTCCTCTTCACTCTCTTCCCTGAGCTCTTCATCAGACTCAATAAAAGCCTGAAAGTCCCCCATGGACTCAATACCCAAAAAATCAACCGGCTCCTCTTTATAAAAAGACTTGCCTTAGGTTTGGTCAGGTCCTGACCCCGTTGTCATAATAACTTAGTGGGTTTGCTCAGCCTGACTAGCCATAATAACTGGGGTAACACCAGCCTGGCTTTTGGGGGCAGTTCCTGAGAGAATTGGACCGCCTGAGGGGTGTATGGGTTCCGTATCAGCGGGTTGTTTCTTTCCCTCTGAGTCTTTGTCCCCCTTAGCACCTTCAACCACTGATGGGTGTTTTCCAGTGGTATCACTAGGTACTGATTGTGAAAGTTTGTGGACCCCCTTCCCATCAGGATTATGATGTCCTTCAGGGGATTTAGGGTCCTTTTCTCCCTGAGATCCTGAGGGTGATTGCTCAGGAACGTTAGCGGGATATGAATGTTTGTGGGTCCCCTTCTCAGTAAGGTAGTGCTGCCTTACCGAGGATTTAGAACCCTTTCCTCCCTTGAGAACTGATTGTTTTTTGACAGTTCCTTCATCTGGATGTGAGGGGGTGTGGGTCCTCTTCCCAGTAGGGTGGTGCTGCCCTACCGAGGATTCAGGACCCTTTCCTCCCTTGGGTACTGATTGTGATTTATCAGTACCTTCATCGGGATGTGAGGGGGGAATGCTTCCTGATCCCTCTGACTTGTGTATGTCAGTTGAACCATGTGGAATGGGTGTGCCCGAGGTCACTGAGGATGATTGCTCAGTGACTTCCGTTGGCCTTTGTTTTGAGGTCAAGAGGGTCTCAGAAATGGGTGTCTCAGAGGTCTCGGCCTTTTTCAACCTCTTTTTAAGGTTAAGTTGGTTTTGAGGATCAGTCTTAGTGGCGAGTGGCTTGGGTCTAACCACCTGGCTGGACTGACCCTTCTTTGTCTTCTTCACCTTTTTAATCGGTGAAGGAACTGGAGAGATAGCATCATTACCCTGAATGACTGATTGCATGTATTCAGTCAGGGCAATATGTGCAACCTCACTGATGCTACTAGTGAAGTTTGACTTGTGCAGGACGTCAGGCTTCGTACCTTCTGCATCAGGCCTCACATAGTCAGAACCAAGTAGGTCCTGAAGCACACAGGAAACAAATCTAGGATAGGACATATGCCTTTGCCTATGTTTTCCTGAGAGCTTAGCAACAAGGTCTCGGAAGATTATTCCTCCGATGTCAATTTTTGTACCCTCAATGAGACTGAACAACATCAATTGTTGTGATGAGTTCAACTGCTCCGTAGAGGATTTATTTCCACCCAGGACCTGAATGACAAATGTCATCAGTATCCTCCAAATAGGATGGAACCATGTTTTGACTACTGGAGCCTTCTCCAGTAAGCCCCCAGCAGACGTTGTAGGACGTCTGGGGTCGTGGGGTGCAAGAAAGATCAGTTCATTCTTTATGTCCTGATCAGTAGGGTTGGGTGCAAACTCTTCAGCAAAGTCAAGGCCTGTGGCTTTGATGAAGGTTGAGTAGTCAAAGGAGTGGGTTCTACTCCCATTCATCACCGTGAAGGTGATGATTGACTCTTTGGTGTCTTTGGGGCTGGTAGCCACAGCCGTACAACAGAATTCCCTCAAATAGTCATGATAGATGACTGAGGGGGTGTGGGTGAAAGCCTTTGCAAGAAAACAATTACGAAGAAATTTCATAACGTTCTTGTAGGTTGGGTAGATTAGTGGATACGAGAAATTTCCCACCACATTGTTTTTGGTTAGGTCTACACCCTCCATTGTGAAATCCACATTAGGGGCGTATTTCACAGCTTTAGAAGAAGCCATTTGTGGGTAAGTCTGGGTTTGACTAAGGTTTATGGGTTTCTAAAGCTTAAGAATACACACACAATTTGTTTTTGAGAATTAAAAATGGCAGAGTTTTGCTTAAGATTCTATAAAAACATGTGTGTGTTTCTTTTGGTTGGGTTATTTATAGGGAAGTGGAGATGGGGGTGTTTTAGACATTTGAGCGATCTTAATTTATTCAAAAAGAATTATAGGAAATTGTTTTGAATAATATGTTTTGGGATCCGCATTTAATGCAAACACTCCACTTTCCTGGTTTGGCGCAACAGTCGAAGTGAACAGTTGAGCAGTTCTGCAAAAGTGCATTTTGCAGAGATGAGTCATCACATATTTGTAATGTGATTGGAGAGGCATTTAATGCCAAGTGGGAATGTGGTGGCCCAGAGGTAGAAGCCAGAAAGGCAAAAAGAACAGATATTCTTGAATTAAATATGAGTTCAGTTACCAACCTCGGACATTTACTAACTAGATACTTAGAGCATTTAAGTCAGTATTTAATGTCTCTTTTCAGGGCCCTGAATGACTTTTCATTCAGTGATGGTTTTTCAGGGACTTGGGATTAGTCACTGATGATTCAGGAATATGGAATGATTCCTGAGCTACAAGGATTCAGGAACTTGGGTTTAGTTCCTGAACCCTCAAGATTTCAGGAACTTGGGTTTAGTTTCTGAGGTTGAGGATTTAGTGAGATGTTTTCACTGATGTACACATTGAGTCAGGGACCTGAGGTTTTAAGAATTTTCACTTCAATTGGAAGGATTCAATCAGTGGACTGATTCTCTATATCCAACATTCTGATGCGTGGGTTTTGCAACCTTACAACAGGTTTTACCTCTCGAGGGATCTCAAGAGGCTTACAACCCCACCAGGCAGTGTACCTGACCGATGTAGTATAGTGTAGTGGTAAGTACGGGGGATTGATCGTTCTCCACAGGGAATAGTGTTCGTTAGGTATGAAAGGCTACTCTAATTAGGTCTAAGGGTTGAGGAAGATTCTTTTTTATGTTTTTATAATTTTATGAAAGCAAGTAAAATCTCGGGTTTTGAAGGAGTGGGCGGAATTAGTTGCTAGTCAACTAACCCAATTTACTACGAATGCAAATAAAATAAAATAACAGAAATGAAAATGTGGTGAGAAACTTATGTGTAGAGAAATGTGTTTACTTAGATTTCCTTACTCCCTAACTATCTTTTACCGGCTAATTAGTGTGTATTAGTCGCGTGGATGACGGGTGTATTCCTTAATACCATTCGTGGGGTGGCGTACTTACTTCCCCAACTCTACAAGCTCCTACTTCACTCCTATGTCGAGCCGGCTAGGAAGCTCCTAACATGGGATCACTAGAATTCGCTTGTGCATTAAATACAACCATAAAAACCTTTAGTACGCATTTGGTTCATGTTTCTTAAGACGTTCAAGCAAGTTACCGAATAGGAAGTTAGCCAGTTTTCTTAAGCCTAACATAGATAAACAATCATCCAATACAACTAACAACACACTAATAACCAATAATCAATAGCTAGGTTTCATTAGATCTAAGCAAACACAAGATAAATTTAGCCTAACATGTTAATCAAAAGACAAGAATAAGATAAAATCAAACAACACATAGACATATTGAATGATTAATTGATAACTTATCTTCAATGTAACATGGAAGATCTCAAGGCAAAAAGCCTTGAAAAAGAAGCTAAAATCGTCTTAGGGTTTTCTCCCAAAATTCCACACACTAAGCTCTCCCTCAATGACAAAAAATTAGAAAACTATATATAGATTTTTGGATCTGACGGCGTCACGTTATGGAGTGTGACGCCGTCACCTCGCCGCTTTTAGGGTTCCCGGATGACCTTCTCGACGCCGTCCCTCTTTAGCTCTTCAAAAATCCATTCTGGCTTATCAAGGCTTGACGCCGTCTAACCTTGAACGTGACGCCGTCCCTCTTTGATTTAAGCCGTGACGCCCTTGATCAAGTTAAAGCATGACGCCGTCAGAATTCACATGGTATTTTCACTGGCTTATCATGAGTAAATTTCACGTCCACCTTTTCTTGCCAAGGCATGACGCCGTCCAGGGTAAATTGTGACGCCGTCAAAGGTAACTTTTAGCCGATTTTTGAGACTTTGCCGTTTTCTTCACTTTTATGCTCCAAAAACGTCCAAAATGCCTCCTTTTCCAGATTTCTCCTCAAAAGTACCTAAAATGACAAAAGGAACGATTTAGGGCGATATTTGATCAAATAAATACGATTTAGGGCTTAAATGACCCCTTAAAAGCGGTACACTTTTCGCTTCATCAAATACCCTTACACTTGAGATTTGCTTGTCCTCAAGCAAATGCGCTTTTATTCTAATCAAAATACAAGTTAGGGGTCATTTAATGCAAACATAAAAGTAATTACAACAAATAATCGTTCCACTTCAATCATAATAAGCACGGAGATTATAAACTAGCACCTCACAAGTAGTGTTTAGATACTCACATCTCTCAAGTGTCATCAAAATAAATCTCATAAATGAAAACGGATAATATCTCTCACTACCTGTCATAGCAAATAGATTACCATAGGCTTGGGAAAGGATCGAAAACCTCCTCCACTAGGCGTAAGCACCAAAGATAAACTATCAAAGAGGGCTTTTAAATGGGTTATAACGTGAGGTGTAGGGAAAAGGAAAACACGGTTTTGTTGGATACGGGATATTTTACTGGTGGCGAGTTAAAGATCTTGATCAATTACATGTACTATACAATGTTGCTAAGCCAAGACTAGACTCAATCTTAAGCTAAAAATGAAATAACAAAAACAAAAACATAAAACAAACATAAAATGAAACGGGATGGTAGTCCGTATGTTTTTTTTCTATTTTTCATTTTCTCATTTTTTTGTGTTTTTCTTGATTTTTTCGATTTTTTATTTATTTATTTATTTATTTTTTTTTTTTTTTTTTTTTTTTTGCATACACTTTTGCCCTACCATCCAAAATAATACATCATAGAGGCATTGCATCCCCTTACACTTGAACTTTTACATAACTTTATAAATTACTATTCTAATGACTCGAATTAAGATGATTGAAAAACTTGAAGTACTTTTAAAATATTTAGCACATATGGGGGTAATAAATGATGTTCTTCCCCATTACTCCATTACACTAGTACTTTACCCATGAGTCCCAATCGTCCCAAAACAATATGTACAAGGATATGACTCGACTTAGCAACCATGTAATCAACTAGATAATTAACTTGGGTTTAAACAAATGTTGTAACAATAATGCACTAAAGATGAGTGCATACAAGGTAGGCTAAGGCGATTTGGGTGTACATTTTAGTGGGGTGTAACAAATTCTTCCTTTAAGTAAAATGCTTAAAGGTCGAAACGAAAAGATAGGCTCTGAGGGGTGTACTAGGGGTATCGTGTACTAAAAATGAGTACAACGCAAAGGGGTGTGGGAGAATTACTTGACCAATGTAGCCAATGTAATTATAACAAAAACACAGGTGTAAAACAATGGGTTAATCCTAATGCCTCTTATCACGTAGTAAATCTAACTACACGAATGTAGTCTCACTTGTGGCCTTGGAATGGTCCTAACGCAAGTTCTAGAATCTAAGTGCTACCGGTACACACATCATAGCATAAATGCTTTTTCTACCAATTCTAGGGGCGAACCTCACATATTTGGGGGTGGAAAATTTTTTAGTGGTACGGTTTTTGTGCTAGTCATATAACTCCTATCCGTGAGACGCTCATTAAGATCAAAGTTTCACTCCTACATGTTGTAAAAAATTTTAAATTTGGCACTAAAATTACCTTAACAAGTATTTCTCTCAGTTTTATTACACATCTACTATTAAACAAACAAAAATCAAGCGCAATTGTATTCTCTAAAATCGTACTTTTACCCTCCCCTTACACTTAAGATGAACATTGTCCCCAATGTTCAAATAACAAGATGTAAAAGAAAAAAGTAAAAGAATGAAATCAAATACTCCCCTGATTCGCTCGGTGGATAATGAAATTACACGGTTAGATCTTCCTCCAAGGTAATGTTGAAGCTCCATGACTAATGCATCGCCATAAGCTTGATTCCATAAACATCTCCTTGTCCAAAATAACCTGTTAAACCTGAGAAAACAAACACGAAAACCTGCATAACATCGGCGGGAAAAATCTATATATAAGGATATAATGCTTGTGGAATGATAATTTTGCAGATTCCTGGAGATTATAAGTTGGAGATTTAATAAAAACTTTTTATGAAAACAAAACTTTCAAAAATTTCTGGAAAAACCTTTACCTTACTTCCTGGAAATCCTGCAAAACATCATTATGACTCGATACAAGCATTTGACTCAAACAAATACTAATATGTATGCTAATTTATTATTATTACGATTCATGTTCATTTGTGTTCTAATAAACCGATTTAGATTTCCCTTACACTTATCTTTTGCAAAATACCTTTATATGTAGTTAAGACGAAGTTAAAAACAAAATAAAGCATTTTCACAAATTACTTTTGAACATGAATCAATACTAATAAAAATTAAACACACATACGGAAACAAATAAAATCAAACAAACAAATAAATAAACACACAAAGCAAATAAAACAAATAAAGCTTGGGTTGCCTCCCAAGAAGCGCTTTTCTTTATTAACGAGTCTTGTAGCTAGACTCAAAGTCACGTACATTACGTGACTCCATCATCGGTCACGGTTCCTAGGCCATTCTCCTTCCCGGTTTTATATTCCGGTCCTAATTTCAAACAATCCTTGTAGAAACCGAATATCCTTTCCATAACATAGTCTACTCCTTTACTTCTATCCTCATCATTCCTATAGTAGACCGCTTGCTTGAGCTCCTTCTCAACATTTGACAAGTGTTGGAATTGTTCTATCTTATATGGCATTTGGTAGCTTACTTCATCGGTCTCATCCTTAAATCTAACTATCCCTAAGGAAGGTTCATAAGTCATTCTAGAGACCTCAACAAATGGTTTTCCTAAAACCACTTGAGTCAAGGATGCATCGACTATTGGGCGGATATCTTCTACAATTACAAAGTCGGTGACATAGGTGAAGTTTCCTACATAAACCGGTAATCCCTTAACTCTTCCCGTGAAGTTACTCATCCAACCCTTGTCAGGGAACATCCTATACCCAAGTTGGTTTTTCATTATCAAGTTGTAGTGGGCTCTAGTCATGATGTTTATGGGTGATCTAAGGTCTATGTAGGCTTTCCACACATGCAAGTGTCCGATGTTGCATGGTATGTTGAGATTAGAAGGGTCGCCTATTTCAATGATTGGTCTACCTAGGAGGTATGGTGTCTCGGGGTCATCGAATAAGTTTGTATGATATGCGCGCTCTTCCTTAGTGGGTAGCCTATCGAAGTAGTCCTCATCATCATCTACTTCTTCAATCTCACTTGTCCTAACTTCCTTATCAGCCTCGACTTTCTTATCCTCATCCTTAGGTTCACTATTATCCTCATTCCTATCAATTGGTTTAATAGTGACAATGTTGACAAAGTGGACGTGTTTGGATGAAGAGGGGTCTTTTACTTGGGGTCCGCTATTTTGTGTTCCTAGCGTCCTTATGTGGAGGTGATAACACTTGGTTATGGAGAGCTTTCAACAAGTTTTCAATTTTATTGGTCATCTCCGTTTGTTGTTGATTGAATTCGGCTTCAAACTTGGCTAAACGAGCTTCTTGAGATGCCATAAATTGAGACATCAATCCTTCAAAGTTATCGGTACTACCATTGCCGGAAGGATTGTTGTTGAAAGTACGGTTCGAGTTGGAACCGCTCGATTGGAAACGATTAGGTGGGTTGGAAGAATTGGTTTGTTGTGTGTTTTGGTTTTGTTTCCACCTAAGGTTCGGGTGATTTTTCCATGAGGGGTTGTATGTATCACCGTAATGGTTTGGCTCGGGTTTGAAAGTGTACCACTTGTCTCCCGCTCCGTCGGTACGCGAGGATGCGTAGTCCACAAAAGCTTGTTCGGGGAGTTCCATGCAATCACGAGTGTCGTGGGGTCCACTACATAATTCACATGAAGAAGTGATTTTGTTCACTTGGCTTGAAGGGTTAGGAGCCTCGTAGGATTTCATGAGAAACTTGACTTGGTCTTCAAGTTCTATGATCCTACGGTCAGAAGTGCTTGAATTGTTCGAAGGCAAAGATATTGCCTTGACCGTTTTATTCAAATCACGGGGATCACTCCAACTTTCGTTGTCATAAAGAGCAAGATCCTCTAGGAGAGCCCATGATTGTTCCGCACTTAGATCACGTAGCTTGCCACCGGCCGATTGGTCAATGGTTTGCCTCGTGGAGAGATTGATATGGTCATAGAAGATTTGGACTTGGAGCCAAAGTTCTATGCCATGGTGAGGGACTTTTTGGAGTAAGTCCTTGAATCGAGTCCATGCCTCGTAGAGAGTTTCGCCTTGACGTTGTTGGAACATCAAGATATCATTCCTTAGCTTGGTAGTTCTTCCCGGTGGGAAAAACTGAGCAAGGAAACGAGTGGTGAGATCATCCCAAGAGGTAATGGATCCTGCGGGTTGACGTTCTAGCCACTGACTAGCTTGGTCCCGCAAAGAGAATTGGAAGAGACGCAATCGGGTCGTCTCTCGAGTGGCAACATCAAGGTCTATAGAATCAACGATTTTGAGAAAGTCCTTGAGATGTTGATTAGGATCTTCAGAACGAAGTCCATGGAATGCGCATCCGCTTTGCACCAACCGGATGGTGTCGGATCGCAAGGGTGTGATATTGGCTCCTTGAGTGAGCTCAATGGTGTTTCGATAGCCATGGTGGCTAGGACGGGAATACTCTCCTAAAGTACGGGCTCTAGGAGGTGGTGGTGGTTGTTGTGGTGGTGGGTTGTGGGGGTTAAGGATATTACCATCTTCCATGATGTCGGATGGTATGGTTACGAACAAAGACACGAAGAAAATAGATAGACTAAAGAAAATCTAGAAAAAGAAAATAAAAATCTCACTAGAAAGGAATCTAGTGAGTAGACCTAATAGAAATAAAAATTCAACCTAAACAATAACTATTCCCCGGCAGCGGCGCCAAAAACATGATGCGTGGGTTTTGCAACCTTACAACAGGTTTTACCTCTCGAGGGATCTCAAGAGGCTTACAACCCCACCAGGCAGTGTACCTGACCGATGTAGTATAGTGTAGTGGTAAGTACGGGGGATTGATCGTTCTCCACAGGGAATAGTGTTCGTTAGGTGTGAAAGACTACTCTAATTAGGTCTAAGGGTTGAGGAAGATTCTTTTTATGTTTTTATATTTTTATGAAAGCAAGTAAAATCTCGGTTTTTAAAAGAGTGGGCGGAATTAGTTGCTAGTCAACTAACCCAAAAGTACTACGGATGCAAATAAAATAAATAACTGAAAATAAAATGTGGTGAGAAACTTATGTGTAGAGAAATGTGTTTACTTAGATTTCCTTACTCCCTAACTATCTTTTACCGGTTAATTAGTGTGTATTAGTCGCGTGGATGACGGGTGTATTCCTTAATACTATTTGTGGGGTGGCGTACGTACTTCCCCAACTCTACAAGCTCCTACTTCACTCCTATGTCGAGCCGGCTAGGAAGCTCCTAACATGGGATCACTAGAATTCGCTTGTGCATTAAATACAACCATAAAAACCTTTAGTACGCATTTGGTTCATGTTTCTTAAGACGTTCAAGCAAGTTACCGAATAGGAAGTTAGCCAGTTTTCTTAAGCCTAACATAGATAAACAATCATCCAATATAACTAACAACACACTAATAACCAATAATCAATAGCTAGGTTTCATTAGATCTAAGCAAACACAAGATAAATTTAGCCTAACATGTTAATCAAAAGACAAGAATAAGATAAAATCAAACAACACATAGACATATTGAATGATTAATTGATAACTTATCTTCAATGTAACATGGAAGATCTCAAGGCAAAAAGCCTTGAAAAAGAAGCTAAAATCGTCTTAGGGTTTTCTCCCAAAATTCCACACACTAAGCTCTCCCTCAATGACAAAAAATTAGAAAACTATATATAGATTTTTGGATCTGACGGCGTCACGTTATGGAGTGTGACGCCGTCACCTCGCCGCTTTTAGGGTTCCCGGATGACCTTCTCGACGCCGTCCCTCTTTAGCTCTTCAAAAATCCATTCTGGCTTATCAAGGCTTGACGCCGTCTAACCTTGAACGTGACGCCGTCCCTCTTTGATTTAAGCCGTGACGCCCTTGATCAAGTTAAAGCATGACGCCGTCAGAATTCACATGGTATTTTCACTGGCTTATCATGAGTAAATTTCACGTCCACCTTTTCTTGCCAAGGCATGACGCCGTCCAGGGTAAATTGTGACGCCGTCAAAGGTAACTTTTAGCCGATTTTTGAGACTTTGCCGTTTTCTTCACTTTTATGCTCCAAAAACGTCCAAAATGCCTCCTTTTCCAGATTTCTCCTCAAAAGTACCTAAAATGACAAAAGGAACGATTTAGGGCGATATTTGATCAAATAAATACGATTTAGGGCTTAAATGACCCCTTAAAAGCGGTACACTTTTCGCTTCATCAGCCAGAAAGGTAAAAGAACATTCCTAATTCAGCTTTCAACCATGTGAAAGTTGGTTCATCCAAAGGTTTGGTGAAGATATCAGCTAACTGATATTCAGTAGGAATGAAGTGTAATTCAATGTCACCATTCATGACATGGTCCCTGATGAAATGATATCTGATATCAATGTGTTTTGTTCTCTGATGAAGAACAGGGTTGTTTGAGATTGCAATTGCACTTGTGTTATCACAAAAGATGGGCACCATCTTATACTGAATTCCATAGTCACTTAGTTGACTTTTCATCCAGAGTACATTTGCACAACAACTAGCTGCTGCAACATATTCAGCCTCAGCTGAGGACAAGGCAACTGATTGTTGCTTCTTAGCACTCCAACAGACTAATTTCCTACCAAGTATTTGGCAAGACCCTGAGGTGCTTTTTCTGTCCATGTTGCATCCAGCATAGTCAGAGTCTGAGTATCCTTTGAGATCAAGTCCTGAGCACTTTGGATAGTATAATCCAAGGTTAGGAGTGCCTTTCAGGTACCTGAATATCCTTTTCACAGCAGTGATGTGTGATTTTCTTGGGTCAGATTGATATCTGGCACATAGACATACTGAGAATTGGATATCAGGCCTTGATGCAAGTAGATACATCAGTGATCCTATCATTCCTCTAAAGAGAGTTTGATTATCCGGTTTACCAGTTAGATCAGGACCAAGGTTGTTTGGGGGGACCATGGGAGTTTTGACTGAGGCACAGTCACTGAGATCATACTTCTTGAGTAGATTCTTTACATACTTCTCTTGACTGATAGTGGTTCCTCTATCAGTCTGCTTGATCTGTAGACCAAGGAAGTATGTCAGTTCTCCCATCATGCTCATTTCAAACTTCTTTGCCATTAGTTTTTCAAATTGTTTGCAAAGTTTGAAACTTGTTGAGCCAAAGATGATGTCATCAACATACACTTGTACTAGTATGACATCATTATTTGTCTTATAGATAAACAATTTGTTGTCTATCTTGCCTCTGACAAATTTGTTTTGGATTAAGAAGGCTGAGAGAGTCTCATACCATGCCCTGGGAGCTTGCTTCAGTCCATAAAGGGCTTTGTTAAGCTTATAGACATGATCAGGAGACTCATGGCTTTCAAATCCAGGAGGTTGCTGAACATAAACTTCTTCTTTCAGTGAACCATTTAAGAATGCACTTTTAACATCCATTTGGAACACCTTGAAGTTCATGTATGTAGCAAAAGCAAGGAAGATCCTGATGGCTTCCATCCTTGCTACTGGTGCAAATGTTTCCTCATAGTCAATGCCTTCTTGTTGATTATAGCCTTTGGCTACAAGTCTGGCTTTGTTTTTAATGACTATGCCATTTTCATCAGTTTTGTTTTTGAAAACCCATTTCATGCCAATGACTGAGACATTCTGAGGACATTTGACCAAGGTCATTACCTTGTTTCTGTCAAATTGTTCCAGTTCGTCATGCATGGCCTGAACCCAACTTGGATGTGTAAGTGCTTCTTTAACACTTTTGGGTTCAATTGTGGAAATGAAGTCCACAAATAGGCATTCATTGGATGAGGCTGCTCTTAGACTAGCAGCCATGCTCCTTGTGAGCATGCCTTCAGTAGGCTCTCCAATAATATTGACAAGTTCAATGTCCTAAGACCTAGTCCAACTTTCTTGAGGTCCTGGATACTGATTTGAACTTGTGGAGGCCTGATTGGGTAGAGGGGTTGGTTCTGGAGTAGACATATGATCATTGATTGGATCTTGAGTGTCTACCAGTTCACTGAGATTGTTTGGTTCTTGAGTATTTTGAACAGACTGATTGATTTCATCGGTGTGTGTATGTGCCTCAACAAACTCAGTGATGGTTAGGTTAGGAAGGTTGTGAGAGATTATGTAATAGGAGAGATTAGCATCATCTTGATACTGAGTAGAAGGATTGTTTTCAGACAGATATTCATCAGGAGGATATCTTGAAGAATTATCAATTCCTATCTCTTCTACTGAGGCAGTTGAGAACCTGATTGCATCAGTGCTCTCATCAAAGGTAACATGAAATGTTTCCTCAGTCTGTTGTCTCCTTGTGTTGAACACTTTGAAGGCTTTTGAGACAAGTGAGTATCCCAGGAAGTATCCATCATCAGCTTTTGCATCAAATTTCCCTAAGTGATCCTTGTGATTATGAATAAACACAGGACACCCAAAGACATGAAAGTAGCTGATGTCAGGGATTCTTTCTTTGAATAGCTCATATGGGGTTTTCCCATGTCTCTTGACAATTATGGATCTGTTTTGTGTATAACAGGCAGTTTTTGACTGCATCAGTCCAAAAATGGTTGGAAAGGACTGATCCACATAGCATTGTCCTAGCAGCTTCAATGAGTGTTCTATTTTTCCTTTCAGCAACACCATTTTGTTCAGGTGTGTAAGGAGAGGAAAAGTTTTGGGAAATACCTTTCTCATCACAGAAACATTCAAGTTCATAATTTTTGAACTCAGTCCCATTGTCAGCTCTAATCTGTTTGACCTTAATGTCATTTTGATTTTCAATGTTCCTGACAAAAGACATGATTGTTTCAGCTGCCTGACTCTTTTTGATCAGGAAGAATACCCATGTGTATCTAGAGTATTCATCCACAATGACCAGAGTATACTTCTCATGGTTAGTAGACCATGGACTGATAGGTCCAAATAGATCCATATGGAGAAGATGTAGACAGTTCCTGATGGAAAAGTTGGTTTTGGTTTTAAAGGATGCTCTGTGATGTTTACCTTTTTCACAAGCTGAGCATGGTTTATCCTTTGAAAACACAAGAGATGGTAAGCCAAGGACCTTGTTTTGTTTTACAAGATTGTTAATGTTCTTAAAGTTCAGGTGGGTGAGTCTCTTATGCCAAAGCCAGTTGAGTGTATCAGTGGCCTTAGCTAAGAGACAAGTTCCATCCTGAGTTAGACTGGACATGTCTAATACATAAACATCTTGTCTTCTTGGTGCAATGAGGACAATTTCCTTATTTGCATTGAAGATGGTTCCTTGCTTATCATCAAACTGAACTATGTATTTTGTATCACATAGTTGACTGACACTGATCAGATTATACTTAAGACCATTTACATATGCTATCCTAGTAAAGACAATACCATTGCAGTTTACTGAACCATAACCTTCAGTGAGACATGATGAATTATCAACAAATATCACTTTGGGTCCTGGTTCTTCCACATATTTGTGCAGACACTCCTTAACACCAGTCATGCTCCTTGAACATCCACTGTCTAGATGCCAAATAGGATCCCTGGCGTGTGTTTCAAGTGTTAAAGCGTGAGTTATTCTATGATATGAGTCTTATTCATGGGATGGTTGGGATAGTGATTAACCACACTTAGGATTTTAATTTATTTGTTTTGTTTATTTTTCATTTTACACCAATTTGTATCCCAAATATTATCCATACCCTATATTATTCTTTATCCAAACCTTTGATTTATTGAGATTAGGGATTTGAGCAATCTTAGGTATCGTAGTCGTGGATTCGGCTATGTATTTATGATTTTGTCGCCCTTTTTGATATAATATTATTGGTGAAGATTACTTGGTCCTATCTTTAGCCTATTCGAGTTAAGGATTTGAGCAATTGCAAGTATCGTGTTCGTGGATCCAATCATGTATTTGTGATTTTGTCGCCTTTTCTGGAATTTGAGATCGATAGAGATTAAGGAGAATGATTAACCCTTAAGCCTACAAACCCTTTTTACCGCTTTAGACTTGTTATTCCTTGGCTTTAGTGGGGGAGATGTGTATACTTGCCAAGCTTATGATAGAATATTCGTCACGACTGGACAGTTAAACGATTAGATTTGCTTTTATCAAATTATTTTATTTTACTTCTAATTCGTTAAGTGTTTGGTTGTGTGATTATGACAAAAATGAATACATGCTTAAATATAAAAATAAATCCTAATATCTTTTAGGATACATTTTCATAAGATTAATTCTAAGGTTTACTTGGGGACAAGTAAAGTTCAAGTGGGGGGATATTTGATGAACTCAAATAAGTACATTTTATTACCATCATTTATCCTATTTATTTGACTTGTTTTATTATATTATCTGTGAGAATTGATACTTAATCGTTTACTTTTGTAATTCTCAGTTAAAAACAAGCATTTGGTGAAACTTGGCGATTTTGGACTAATTATGGAGCAAAACAAGTAAGAAGTTAAGAGTCTACTAAAATATACAAGATCAAGACATTCTGCTCCAGATACGCCGCATCTTGCTTATTACATGCGGCGCATCACTATCAAGATTTCACAAGATACGATCCAAGACAGCAAGGACATGCGCCGCATCTGAGAATGGAGTTACGCCGCATCTTCTGGCGGTGTACGAATATTCCTGAATATATTAATCTTGGACCCCACGCGAAGTTAAGTCAATGCGCCGCATCTACTTATTAGATGCGCCGCATCTTACCCTCAGACAGAAACTATAAATACCCCAAAGTCAGACGAAGGAAAAGAGAGTTCGACAGTTTTAGAAGACCGAAGTACAGAAACCCTAAGGCCGAATTCAGACGATTAGGCAGCACAAGACACACCCGAACGAAGATACAAGAGCTGTAAGAAGGTCCTGCATGTATTTAATTCATTAAGTAATTTTGTTTTATTGTGTTAGTAAACTTTAATTCATCAGGATTGGTGGCTTGTGTAATGTGACGAGAAAGATTGCACTCCCTTAAAACTGCTTTCCCATCAATTAAAGTTTATATGTTGATGTCTTTGGTTACTACTTATTAGTGCATTGATAACCTTTGTGTTTATTAGTGGCCTGCGCATTTGACTACGGAAGAGAATGTGGCTCCCACGGTTGTTACTAAATTGATCACTTAGGAATAACTTTTAGACATAAGTAATCATTAAGGGTTTACTCGCCGATAAGATTAGGGCCAACGAGAAAGGGTTAATTACATACACTTCATATAAAACTATCAATAAAACAAGTGACAATCTACTTAATCATCAGGACAGGTCTTCTTATTGTCTCGAGTATTTATCTGTGTACGTGCATGTCTATCGCTGATTCGTGCTCATTAGTTTAGTTTATTATTTAATTGCAACCAAAACGTGCCAGTCTCTCAGGCTGAACCCCCTTGCGTTAGATTAGGTTGTATAGCTAACTTAGTATATTAAAATACTGATTAGAATAACGAGATAATATGTTCCACTCTTAGTGATCGACACTCTACTTACCATTATATTCATACTGACCGGGTACACTGCTCGTTAAGTGTGTGTGTTATTGATAAGTCGGCTAAATATAAATTTAAAACTTGAGTAGGCATTAATACTGCTAAACCGCAACGACACATCACGCGCATCAGCACAAATAGTAAACTGGGTCAGTTCTTTCTAGGACTCTATTTCATGGAGGGTTTGGTATTGTAGGTCTTTATGAAAGTATTAATTGATTCATGGTTAGAGGTTGAGTGGACTGAGCTACCACATGTTTTGCATTTAGTTGCAGGGGTAGCCTCAGTAGTCTGAGTGGATTGTTTCATTCCTCTTCTTGACTGAATGACCTTCTCTTTTCCTGAGGATTTCTGAGTGGAACTTCCACTAGATTCACAGTGTTTGTCAATTTGACAATCCTTAGGAAGATGGTCATTGAATCCACATAAAGGGCAAGGTGAAAAAGGCTTGGCCTTTTGCTTCTGTTTCTGCTTAGAATCAGAAGGGTAGTTCAGGCACTGAGCCTTAAGTCCTAAAAAGTTTGACATGACTGAGCATTGTTTATGATCAGAGGTCCTGTGATCTTCCTTTTTGCAAATCATGCAATAAAGGACTCTATAGCAATCATCAGTGAGATGATTTGTATAGTTGCATAGCTCACATCTTTTCAGGGGTTTTGTGGGTTTGAGTTTGGTCTTTGAGGAAGCTGGTTTTTGTTCCTTCTTGGATTGAGAGGGTTTCTCAGAAGATGCAATCTTCTCTCCCAGCTTCCTGACCATTTCAGCCAACTGATCAAATTTTGAGTCAGGGCTTTGGGTTGTTACTTCAGAAGGGACTGACGTTGATGAGTCATCAGTATTTACTGAGACATCAAGGTTTGCTCTCTTTGGGATGATTGTTCCCATTCCTGATCTCTCCTTTGGAGAGTGTGGTGAGAAGACCATAGGTGGGAGGCCTGAGTTTGGTGCAACACCCTGAAGGGTATTCAGTGGAGGAAGTGGTGGATATGATTCTGATTCAGACTCATTCACTGACTCAGTATTACTGAGTTGTTCAGTGAGTTCAAGCTTACTGAGTTGTTCAGTAAGTCCAAGCATATTTTTCAAGGCCTGACTTACAGGAAGCAAGATCTTTCTAGTCTCAAAGTTAGGTAACTTACTGACTGGGTTGTCCCTGACAATCCAGTCATTTGACTTGGGAAGCAATTCTTGCTCAAAAGATATGCCAGCTGGAACAAAGTTTATTTCATTATGACACACAATTGGATCAACCATAAGAGGGTCAATACCAATGGTTTTCTGAGAGATTAATCCCACAGTGTCAAAAACCTTGGTGTTCTTCCTGGTCCAGCTTTGGATGACAACCTTTTCTTTGTTAAGTTCAGTTTGAAGGGCTTGGTTTTGTTTCAAAATCTCAGTGTTTTGAATTTTTAGAGTTATTGTTTCTAGTTTGGCTTGCTTTAGTACAAGCAGTTCATCTCTACATTTGTTCAATTCTGACACAATATTGTTATATTTTGAAAACAGGTTAAGCCTTTGTTCCTCAACAAACTTTAAATCAACACAAATATAATTCATGTAAGACTACCAATCAGAATCATCATCCATAGAAAGTAAAGTATTTACCTTCTTCATGGTGATGTTGACCCACTCTCCATTTCTAGCATGGCTTTTTCCCACAGCCACCTGATCCTCTTCAGAAAGTGCCATCAGTGCACTAACTCTTATTTCCTCATCTGAGGAAACCTCTTCATCATCCCAATCATACGCTTCAGCTACTAAAACCTTGTTCTTTGTCTGAATAGGTTTAGATGTTTGAGCAGCCTGAGGCAATATGGGGTTAGTTTCAAGAAGTGCAAGTTTAGCTTTGATATTCCTATATTTTGTTTCAAAATCCTTTTGACCCTTGTTTTGAAATTGTTGGGTGGACTGAAACATTTTAGGTTGAAACTTGCTAGTTCCTGAGAATTTGTAAGAGGGTTCTGAGATAGTTTTAGAATAACAGTCCCTAGCAAAATGACCCTTTTTATCACATTTAAAGCATTCAGTGGTCTCATTTGCTTTTGGTTTTGTAAAGTTGGACTGATTTCTTTTGATGAAACATTTTGAACTAGCAAGGAGTGCCCTTTCTTGGAATTCCAAGTTTAGGTCGTTCAGGTACTCCTCACCAGTCCTTTCATCAATTTCTTCTTCAGAATCCTCTTGAATATCCTGCACAACACCATTAGAATAGAAAGCAGTTGATATGGGTGTGGAGGTTAAGGCCTTTTTGGACTCAAGAGCTTTTGAGTCAGGGTATCTCCTTGAGATCAAGTTGTCCTCATAGACAAACTTCCCATAAATTTCAGGGAGCTCAAGGTTCTGAATGTGGTTAGCATTCCTCAGGCCTTGTGAGAAGTTGAGCCACTTCTCAGGGAGACTGTTGACAAAGCCAACATTTGTCTCATGTTTGGACAATACAACACCATCATTTGATAATTCATTTATCAAAGTCTTGTATCTGGTGTAGGTCTGTGAGAGACTTTCAGAGTCTTTTGCCCTGAAAGTATTATACTCAAGTTTAAGGTCCATGACCCTATTTTCCTTGGTATCTGAGGGACCCTCAAAGCTGTTTACCAAGTCATCCCAAGTTTGCTTGGCTGTTAGACAGTTGATGACTGATTCCATTATATCGTCAGGAAGACATGATATAAGGATGCTTTTCAGGCGTTGGTCTTGATTGACCACCCTCCTCTCATCAATGGTCCATTGGGCCTCAGGCTTGTTTAGCCCTGCGGCTGTCTTTGGGACAAATGGGCCATCCCTGATACAGGTGATGTAGTAGGGTTCCATACCAGTAAGATAGCAAATCATACGCTTCTTCCATTTGCTAAATTTCCCAGCTTCAAGTCTGGGTGCAACAGCGGAGTAGCTGCCACCCTTTTTGTCGACTAGCTGGGGTACATTGATATCAGCCATAGTAGGATCTTGGTTTTAAAAACCTAGAGCACTCTTGGTTATTATAAAAGATTTTATAAACCAGAGGCTCTGATACCACTTGTTGGTCCCTTTACACGATTAGAGTTAACTAGAAAGTTAATCTATTTGTGTTTATGACTAATACAATGTTTAAGGTTAATTCTAACAGTTATAAAACGTGAATAAAAAACAACAATATTTTTCAACGTTTAAATTCTTATTAGAAATAATTCCAAGAATCTATTACCCAAGTGTTTTGCGGAACAAACACTTGGGATTGAATAGACAAGGGTATGGGGTGTCTCCTATCGAAACTCAAGTTTTGCTTGAGTGGTAACAATATACCCACTGAGCTATCTCAGTGAGTTGTATACTCTTTGTAGGAGAGAAGTTACTTTGCAAAAGTTCTAAGCTTTCAATATACAAAGCACACTTTAACTTCTCTCCCATCTGATCTATTTATACACAAGTAATCTAAGTATAAGTGATTAAATATAATACAAGTTGTTGAGGTTGCGTGTCTGACAATTACAAATAGTAATTGTCATTTCCAAGAACCAATAGGAAAGGGCCAAAAAGACTTTGGGAGTTGTTGGCTGACACTCCATGACTTTTAGCCGCAATAGGGAAGGTTGGATCTGACAAGAGAAGAGTGTTGGGCTGACACTTTTATCTTCTCAGATCTTTTCCCTATTGTTCCCGCCTTTTCTTCAGGCGTTGGTTCCTCAGTCTTTCAATCACTTTGTTGGTTGAGGAGACTGGGGTTCAGTGAGTTCTTGTCCAACACTCACTGAACCATCATCTTCTTCTTTGGCTTAAGTCCTACTCAGGGAGTACCGCCTTCCTGAGTAGTGAATCCTTCTTCATGAATTCGCCTTAAGCATCCTGAAGATGACTCACTGAGTGACTGTTCTCTCAGTGACTTGAATTGTTCTCGGTTTAAGTTAACACTTAGTTAATTTGTGTCCAAATCATGTTTGAAGCATTCTTGGGTTTTTCATGACCCAATAGTATCACATAGTTTCTAAATCCTTTGCCAACTAACTTACCATGTCAATTTCAGCCTTATAACTCCACATATGAGTTTGATGTTAATATTCAAACACCTGTACAAACTTCATCTGTGCCTACTAATGTGCCAACTGTTCCATCAACACAGTCCCAAACACTCCCTAAACAGTCTGCTTCACAACCAAACACCACTACTTCTGTACCAAGTCAAACTTCAATACCAACTAGAAAGTCAACAAGAACAACTACTATATCAACAAAACTGAAAGATTTTGTTTTAACCCATACACCCAAAGCTAATCAAGTATCCCAAACACCCCTTGTGATTGACTTTCAAGCATTTGTGACTGCTTCGATAGCTCAAAAGGACCCTGTGAATTTCAAGGAAGCAGTTAAAGATCCAAAGTGGTGTAAGGCTATGAATTCTGAGTTGCAAGCCTTAGAAGAAAATGGGACATGGGAAGTGACTGAGTTGCCTATTGGTAAAAAGGCTATTGGTGCTCATTGGTTGTTTAAAACTAAGTTCAAGGCTGATGAAACAGAAGATAAAAAGAAAGCAAGGCTAGTAGTTCAAGGTAATAGGCAAAAGTATGGTGTAGACTATCAAGAAACTTTTGAACCAGTGGCAAAAATGGTGACAGTAAGGTCTTTACTTGCAGTGGCTGCTATGAAAGGGTGGCATACTTGTAAAATGGATGTGTCTAATGCATTCCTACATGGAGACTTATTTGAAGAGGTTTACATGAAATTGCCATTGGGATGTGCTGGTCCAGGAAAAGGTGTCACAAGTGAGTCTGTTTTGGATCCTAACTTGGTCTGCAAGCTAAAAAAGTTACTTTATGGCTTAAAGCAGGCATTAGAAAATGGTTTTCTAAATTGTCAACAGCCTTGATGAGCTTTGGTTACACACAATCCAAGACAGATTACTCTTTGTTTGTAAAGTAAGAAGGGACTAGTTTTACAGTTGTGCTAGTGTATGTAGATGACTTGTTGATTATTGGTAATGATGTGACACCGATCGACAGAGATGATTACAAGGAGTTAGCAAACACAACACATAACACACACACTTGGAGGAATAAAATTCAACTCACAAATGGCAAACACTCATTGTTTAAATTCTTTGTTTATCATCTGCCATACAATGAAATTCTTGGCCTCTCATATAGGCACAAAAGCATTGATTAGAACTACTTATTAATCTACCCATTCTATAATTATTATTGAAACACCCAACTTTATTAAAGAAAGAAAATGATCAGTTGCTAGTAGTAAATGACAGCAAGCAGGCAGTCCAAAAGATGCTCTTGTTTGACCAACTTCTTCCAGAGACCACGAATTGTGAATGACCTAATGTGTAGGGAATTTTGTCTAGTTTCCAGAACATTCGAAATCACATCAATCCGAGTCCCGAGCATAAAGTTATGGTCAATTTACTAACCAGTGGTCACCAAGTCAGACCACCTGAATTCAGGCGTGCCCACTGATTGCATTTCACATTTTTTTCGGGTCCCACTCGATCCCAATCATTACCAATAACTATGTTACTCCAGGACTTAGTATTGCATAGGTTAATGCCAACTGTGTCATGATGATTCACAGATTAGCAGTCTTAAAGCTCAGCTCAGTTCTACTTTCCATATGAAGGATTTGGGAGATGTAAGCAATTTCTTGGGTTTGGAAGTGTGTAAATCTACTAAAGGGATATTCATATCTCAACATAAGTATACTAGAGAACTGCTAAAGGAAGGGGGAGTTCTCAACAATAAGCCATATAAGCTGCCAATGGATCCTAATCTCAAGTTGCAGGCTGATGTAGGCACACCTTTGCAGGACCCAGAGGTGTATAGAAGGTATATTGGTAAGCTTGTCTATCTTACAGTCACAAGACCAGACATATGCTATACAGTTTAGCTGTTGAGCCAGTTTATGCAGTCTCCTACCTCAGTTCACATGCAGGCAGTTGAGCATCTTCTTAGATATTTGCTTAACTCACCAAGTCAAGGCATTTTGTTAGCAAATGACTCAGCAGTTGAATTAAAGGCTTATTGTGACTCTGACTGGGCAAGTTGCCCTATGACAAGAAGATCAACCACTGGATACTGTACACTCTTAGGTAACTCACCACTGTCATGGAAGTCCAAGAAACAAGCTGTAGTCTCTAGATCATCTGCTGAGGCAGAGTATAGATCTATGGCTTTGAAATGTTGTGAAGTTACTTGGCTTGTGAGTCTGTTAAAAGAGCTTGGAATCAAAGACTTAGAACCAGTGGATTTATACTGTGACAACCAAGCAACATTGTACATTGCTGCAAATCTAGTGTTCCATGCTAGAACAAAGCACATCGAAGTTGATTGCCACTATGTTAGAGATCAATTGAAAGCTGGAAAGATCAACCCTACCTATGTTAATACCAAATCTCAACCTGCTGATGTGTTCACAAAGGTTGTATCAGTAGAGTAGCATCACAAACTATTGTCCAAGTTGGGAGTTTCTCTCCCATCCCACTCGCAACTTGAGGGAGGGGGGGGGGGTGTAAAGAAGTATAAGGACTAGTTTGTATATTTGGTATAGTGTAGGGTCTATTTTGCATTTTCTCATTCTTTATAAACTTTGTAAATATGTTATTCACAGAATAACTGCTTTTCCCTCTCAACTTTCCTTTCATCCCTTCATCTTTATAGAACTTCACATATTGATATGTAAGATTAGTCTGTGATTTTTATGTGGTTTAATTTTGTATGACGATAAACTCAAACTTTATAAATTAGCGGGCTGTAAAACTAGAACTCATATATAAAAGAATACAATACTTAACCGAGAAAATATTATCTTAGTCTAACTTAATGTTACATGTCGATCAATATCTATCAATAATTACTTGATTATAAAATACTCTCATAGTCTCATCATGTTCCTTTCGGAATAAGAAGAGGCAGAGAGTGAGAAAAAGAAAATATTTTTTATTGTCTTAGTACTTGACAACTAGAATGTATTTCCTTTTGCGTCTCCAATACGAATGTTACTAGATTGTTGTTACGTTGTTTAAATAGTCGCTTGTTATTTTCAACAGAAGTATTAAACACGTACTTATGTTCATTGGCTCATTGCCGTAGGTGAGATTGCGATTAATGGACTGTGCAAAAACTTATATCATAACGGAATATGATGATCAAAGATATACTACATCAACTATTGAAAAAAAACGTAGTATTTTAACAATCTAACTTCACTTTTCCAAATACACATAATATAAAATAATATATCATTAACATTTTTGTCGGGAGTAAATTTTAAGACCCCAAACTTATATCATAACGGAATATGATGATCAAAGACATACATTTTAAGGCTCCTAAAATTCACACTATAAGGCTGCTTGTAAGTTGTAATTTCTATAAGAATACATGTATCTAAATTCACACTATAAGGCTGCTTGTAATTTCTACAAGAATACATGTCGATCCGTTATTTATCTCCTCTAACACTCATGTTTATACCACGTTTACACATATTACCATAAATAAGTTGATACAAGTCAATGACTCAACTTAAAAGTCTTGTGTTTGTGTTTGTGTTTATGTAGGGCTGTGCATGGGCGTTCGAAAACTGAACCGAACCGACCAAAGACTTTGGTCATCGGTTTTAATTATGTATTTGTGGTTTTCGAGTTTCTTTTTGGCTTCAGCTCAGTCCGGGCCAGGCCAATGTTTATGTATGTTTATCTTTTAACCTTCTAGCGATATAAACTCCTTAATTTAATTGATTAAGGGTGTGTTTGGCAAAATTGCTGGTGCTGGTGCTGGTGCTGATGCTGGTGCCGATGTTGGTGCTGATGCTGGTGCCGATGCTGGTGCTGAAAAAGATTAATAATGTAGCTTTTTTTTTTTTTGTAGTAGTAGTGTTTGGCAAACTAGCTGTAATTGTAGATTAAAAGTGTAAAATGACGTAACTGGACATACAAATAATAAATGTGGGTTTTTTGAAGGTTAAAATGGTAATTATATAAAAAATAATCTCTAGCCCCTTCTAAAAAGCTGGTTGGATGAACTTTTAATTTTAGAGATTATTTTTCCTATAATCTTTCTTAATTTTTGCAGCCAAACGATACTAATTTTTGGACAATAGATTATTTTATGAAGAAAAAAAAGCTATAGCCCCCATAATCTCCCAATAATCTGGGTTACCAAACATAGCCTAAGATTAATAACAATGAAATACGTAACGTTGACAAAGATCCTATATGAATTTAAAATCTAGTTTGACAAATGATTATACTAATCAATTATTTCGCATATGAATTTAAACTAATCAATTATTTCGCATATGAATTTAAAATCTAGTTTGACAAATGATTATACTAATCAATTATTTCGCATTGATATAATGACATAATGCATTGTTTTGGTATGAAAAAGAGCTTGCGTCTTGGAAGGTCAAGTGTTGTATTATTCAAGCATGACTTCATCAATCACGCCTCATTTTCATCTAATACACTTAGTTTTTGACTTACGAGTTTTTGAAATATAAAATAATGAACATGGTTCATAACTAATTAAACCCATGATATGGATAGGTTTATAGTGTGTATGAGAAAATGAGAAATAGTGTGTATGAGTTGGGAAACCCGCGCGTTGCAACGGGAGTGTTTGTGGCACTTTTTTTTTTTTTTTTTTTTTTTTTGTTTTTTTTTTTGTTTTTTTTTTTTTTTTGTTGTTTTTTTTTTGCGCACGCTGTTGTGTATTTGTGCGTTCTTAATAGGAGCGTGAAAATGTCATTTTGTATACATGTATGTTTACTAATGACTATTTACAGGCAGGTTTCAACTTCACTATTCTTCTCTGCACCACTATCTATATTCTGTGACACAGCGTCACCATCACTGGTGTAAAAGTGTAATCATGTCTGCTGAACGAATCATACGTAAATTGCTACTTTTGTTGTATGCCTTTGTTAGGGCAGCTTTCACATATGGTTGACCACCATTAAGCAGATTTGGATACCCCTAAACCACACATATACTTACATAGATAAGATGGGATAAAATGGAAATATGATCGCATAGTATGACAAAGTGATACTTGAAATTATAAATCCATAAACTTTATAACCTTTTAAACAGCTTCACCCTGCCAATCATCTCATTTCCTCCGGAACACAACCTAGAAAGCGTGAAACGAATCGAATTTTGCCAAATAAATTGAATTCTGGAAAGTTATGCATATTTATACTCGTTTTTATCAGAAAAATTATTTCGTGAACAATGGCGCAAGTTTCGTTAATTTCCGAGTCCGTTTGGTATGTCAAATGAGTCCCACAGTGTTTTTATCAAAAGATTAGCCGTGTTGGCAGTTTTAGTCCCTCCGTCCCCTATTTTCGTTTCACTCCCCTCACTCCCATATTTACACATTTAGTCCCTCCCTCAAAATTATATATACCCCTAAAATAATATTTTATTTCATTTTCTCACACACACATGCATAGCTATCTCTCTCTCCCTCTCTTCACCCCTCCGCCGGCGACATCCGCCGTCCGGCTAACCACCGTCGCCGGAATATTTTCCGGCGATACCTTTTCTTTTCCGAATCAATAGATCAGTGTATCTAGACCATTTCTGGAGCTCGTGAGCTTGTGACGCGTCTCGTATCACCGTCACGCGCCACCACCGCCTACTGCCACCCTTGCCGCCACCACACCGACGCTCTACCACCCTTTCTCTTCGGTAAAAACCCCTCACGTGCTTACCCCCACCCCTCTTTGTTATTATTTTCCAAACCCTAATTTCTAAATTTTTTTATTAAACCGATTTTAATATAAACCTTTTTATAAAACCTTTGTAAAACAATGAAAAATGTGTGGATCTAGTGTTTTTAACCCCGACTCGGTATTGACTCAGTGACTCACCGAGTCAACTCGCGTTGATTCGGCCGAGTCACCTTTTGTTTTGCTCTCTTTTAATTCTAATCTATTGTTTATGTTGTAGTTTGGATTTTTGGATTGGTTTCGACTTTCTTTGTCTCTCGGCAGTTGGTACGAAGTGGGGCCTTGCCGTGACTCGTGGTGAGTCACGGCGAGGCGAGATTGAAGAGTAAAGTTGGGATTTGGTTTTATTGTTTTTGGTCGTGTTTGGATGTTGATTCGATTTGGAATTGGCTTAGTTTTGGTTCGGATTGGATTTGGAGTTGTGTTTGGATTTGTTTCATGTATATTTGTATATTAATTGTAATGGTTGTTTTTGGATCGCTGCTGCACTTTTTTGATCAGTTTGTTGGTTATGATTTTCGTTTATATTTATTTATTTATTTAGCATATGTTGTATCTCATCTTCTGTATATTAATTAAGTATATAGTAAGTTAATCTTCTTGCTAATGACATGTTTTTAGTTAATTAAAGTGCTACAGTAAATCTACAGTACAAAACAGTGCTTAGCACAGTAACGCACAATACAACACCCATTTCTGCACCACACATTGCTGCTGTAATCACTTTGTTAATGACGTTTTTTGCCTAATCCAAAAACTGGGTTTTAAATATATTGTATAATAATGGAGTTAATGAGAAAATGAGAAAATGAGAAATGACATAAAAGCAAACACCAATCAAAGTTCATAAACAAAAGACAATCAAGCAAAGTAGAGTAAATTACACGGATCGTCCTTCAGGTTTGTCCACAATTGCATCTTCTGTCCTTGAAACTTTTTTGTTGCACAAATGATCCCTATCTTTAAAAAGAATAACACCAACAGTCCCTTTATTTTAACTTCCGTTAATATATTCCGTTAAATCCATCATGAGGGTAAAATCATCTTTATACTCTCTTTTCTTTAACAAAATTTTTTTTGAACAAACTAATAACATGTCATTATTTCTTTTTCATAATCCACCTGCTCGCTTTTTTTTTTTTTTTTCTCTTCCTAAGTTAAGAGTCAACATCCACAATTAATTTCACAACTATCCTTGTCTTCTTTCTTTATAATTTTCCATTATACTTTTGCTTTTTAAACAAAGTTAAAAATATAAACATATAATTCACACCATATCTTAGCACAACTTCAATTAATACCATATTATCATCTTTGTACACATACTAATCTACTCTTTATCTAGTCACTATCACTTGCCACTCTCTCTGCTTACTTTCTCTAAAAAACTCTCACAACCACCATCATCTCATTCATCCACATCAAAATAAATAGTCAAAACTTAGGGCGTGTTTGGTTAGTGTCTATGAGAATAAGGGAATGAATGAAAGTAATGAAATATTGTCTAATTTGTGTATATGAGTATCAAAAGTAAATATTCATTTCAAGATATTGGGTTTGCTCATAAGAGGCAAGAGTCTCATCTTTGGATCTTTCATTCCATCACTTACGCCGAACACCCCTTTCAACTTCAAACTATGGTCCGGCATCCATGACCACGTATCTGACATAGTTTGAAGTTGAAAGGGGTGTTCGGCGGTAGTTCAAAGGTCGTCGACGATTATTTTCTAATTTCTTTTGAATATACATATCAAAGAAATATAGTGGGAGAGACAGGAAAAAAAAAGATACGTGTACTTTTTATTTTCTAATTTCTTTTGAATATACATATGCCGTGGGAAGACTTTAAGGAATTAGTGTGTTGGAAATTAAATAATCTGAAGATTAGTATCGGGAATTAAAGGTTTACAAGATCAGTTCTGCTCAAGGAAATACACTAAATATCATTCTACTGCTAGTGCATTTCATTCTACTGCTAGCGTTAAGATTCTGCTGCCGCAAACATTCTACTGCTGGTGCAACAGATACTGCTGCTAGATGGATAAGTGTAGAGTATTCTACTGCTGGTTGGATAAGTATACGAAGATATTTTGTACTAAAGTCAAGTATATACGGTAGATAATATCTTAGACAAAGTGATCAGTCACCATGTGGTTTACACAGAGTAAGTTGTAAACACAGATACATGTTGTATCTTAATGCTGACACACTCAAGCAAGTAGTTCGACAAGACTTATCATAATTGTAATGATCTCCTTTGTTTGTATAAAAGGGAGATCTTAGACTAGATACAAAGAGTGTTGAAAATAAGTGTGAATGTGATTAATGTAACTAGTCGAATACTGAGAAAACTAAGTTGATAGAACAAGATAGAAAATAAGTTTTCTTTGTAATTGAGATTCAAGGTTTTGTAACCCTAGTGATAGTGAAGATCACTCGTATTATTCTTGAATAATATTGAATCGTTTGTTGTTAACTTTCATTGTTCATTATCAAATTCAACAACCATCACTGTTCCATTTTCAATAACAAATAACCTTCTAAGTGTGATTAAGTAGATTCCGCATACTTAATCATATTCATTCAAAGTATCACATACACTCGTACTAAAGGACTAACATTCTCAATAGTGTATCGAAGCATCCTCTCAATTGGTATCAGAGCAAGGCTGATATCTTTGATTTAGAAGAAGAAGAAGAAGAAATGGACGTTGAATCTATTCAGACCAATGTATTGCTTTTCTTAAAGGAAAACAACACAAAGCCACTTGTAAGCCCAAAATTTTTAACTCTATTGATTAATCATTGTTTATGCTTCATATGGATCTATTTGGACCTACTTCTGTTAGTAGTATGATGCATAAAAGATATTTTCTAGTTGTTACCGATGACTATAGTAGATTTACATGGGTTTTCTTTTTAGGTTCTAAGGATGAGACTTCTAGCATTCTTAAAACATTCATTACAGAGATAGAAAACCTAGTAAGAAAAAGAGTAAAAGTCATTAGATGTGATAATGGAAAGAGTTTAAAAATAGAGTTATGGATAACTGCTGCAAGGAAAAAGGTATTAGGAGAGAGTTAATTAGTGTAGCTAGAACTCCTCAGCAAAATGGAGTTGCTGAAAGGAGAAATAGAACACTCATAGAAGCTGATAGAACCATGTTAGCCGACTCTAAGTTGCCTATCACTTTTTGGGCAGAAGCAGTCAACACTGCTTGCTATGTTCAAAATAGGGTTTTAGTTGTCAAATCTCACAATAAGACATCATATGAGCTTTCTAGAGGTAGAACTCCTGCAATAGGATTTCTTAGACCTTTTGGATGTCATGTGACAATTCTGAATACCTTAGACCATCTTGGAAAGTTTGATGGTAAAGCAGATGAAGGATTCTTAGTTGGATATTCTCTTAATAGCAAAGCTTTTAGAGTATACAACTCAAGAACTAGAAGAGTAGAGGAAAACCTGCATGTGGAATTTTTAGAGAATAAATCCAATGTAGCAGGTCAAGGTCCTAATTGCCTATTTGATCTTGAGACACTAACCCATTCTATGAATTATGTGCCTGTTGTTGTTGAAACTAATGAATTATCAGGTTCAAAAGAAGATGAAACAACAAATGAGGCAGGGTTAAACAAAGAAAAAGATCAAGATTCTGTATGGATGCCAATAAGTACCAGTGTGGCTTCAACTTCAAAATTTGATGAACCTTCTTCTGATGAAGCTAAAGAAGGGATTGAAGATGAAAACAAGGAAGATGGAACAAAGGAACAAGAGAATGTTTCTACTGATGATAGTACTGCTGAGATAGAGCATTCTACTGTTAGGCTTAATTTTTCTACTGCTGAGCCAAATGTTTCTAATGCTGGCCCATCAGACTCAAATGAAGCAGATTTCTCAGATGAAGAGGTGGATTTCAATAATCTCCCACCTAACTATCAAGTTCCTTCTACACCACACACAAGGATTCACAAAGTCCACTCCCTGGACAATGTGATTGGAGATGTACAATTAGGGGTGAAGACAAGGCAACAACTGATGTTTTCAGACCAACAAGGGCTTCTTGATGCTCTTTATTCATCAAAGCAGCATGAGTATTCCAACTCTTGCTTGTTTGTATGTTTTCTCTCACAAGCAGAACCAAAGAATGTTCTTAAAGCCCTAGATGATTCAAGCTGGGTAAAAGCTATGCAAGAAGAGCTTCTTCAGTTCAAGATTCAGAAGGTATGGGTGCTAGTTGATTTACCTAAAGATGAAAAAGTAATTGGCACTAGATGGGTTTTTAGAAATAAAAGGGATGAAAGGGGCATAGTGATTAGGAATTAGGCTAGATTAATAGCCCAAGGGTACACACAAGAAGAAGGGATAGACTATGAAGAGGTTTTTGATCCAGTAGCAAGGATTGAAGCCATTAGGTTATTTTTGGCTTATGCTTCATTTATGGGCTTCACAGTTTATCAAATGGATGTCAAGAGTGCTTTTCTATATGGTACCATTGAAGAAGAGGTGTATGTCTCACAACCTCCAGGGTTCATTGATCCTGACCATCCAGACAAAGTGTACAAGGTAGTTAAGGCTCTGTATGTCCTTCATCAGGCACCAAGGGCTTGATATGAAACACTAGCTTTCTACTTAATTAAAAATGGATTTCAAAGAGGCAAGATTGATCAGACATTATTCATCAAGAAGCACAAGAATGATCTTTTACTAGTGCAGGTGTATGTGGATGATATCATCTTTGGATCTACAAGGAAGGAGATGTGTTTGGAGTTTAAAAAGCTTATACATCATAAGTTTCAGATGAGTTTCATGGGGGAACTTACATTCTTTTTGGGTCTGCAAGTTAAGCAATCTAGTGAAGGCATATTTATTAGTCAAGATAAATATGTTGCAGAGATACTTAGAAAATTTCAATTTGCTGATTCAAAAGTGGCAAGCACACCAATGGACTCTGAGAAGCCACTTCTTAAAGATTTAGACGGAGACAATGTAGATGTACACACTAACATATCTATGATAGGGTCTTTGATGTATCTCACATCATCAAGACCTGATATCATGTTCTCTGTTTGTGCTTGTGTAAGATTTCAAGTAACTCCAAAGGTTTCTCATTTAACAGCAGTCAAGAGGATTTTTAGATATCTCAAGGGTCAACCAAGGTTGGGTCTATGGTATTCTAGGGAGTCACCTTTTGACTTGGTAGCATTTTCGGATAGTGATTATGCTGGTGCTAGCTTGGACAGAAAGTTAACAACTGGAAGATGTCAATTCCTTGGGTGTATACTTATCTCATGGCAGTGTAAGAAGCAAACAATTGTGGCTACTTCAACAACTGAAGCTGAATATGTAGCTGCTGCAAGTTGCTGTGGTCAAGTCCTATGGCTTCAAAACCAACTTCTTGACTATGGGTACAATTTCATGAACACTGTCATTCATATTGATAATAGTAGTACAATTTGCATAATTAAAAATCCAGTGCAACATTCTAAAACAAAACACATTGAAATTAGACATCATTTTATTAGAGATTGTAATGAGAAAAAGTTGATTCAAGTTCTTAAAATTGATTCTGATCACAACTTTGTAGATCTTCTTACCAAAGCTTTTGATGTTGGAAGGTTTCAGTACTTGGTAGCAAGTATTGGAATGCTTAATCCTCAATGATTTAAAACTATGTGTTTTTGTATATAAATTTTTGATTGTACTGCTGGCTTTATAAGTTACTACTGTTAGTGAAAAGTTTGTGCTGCTAGTACAAATTTTTGTTTGTTAAGTTCATATTTGTTAGTCATATTATGATACTGCTATAAGACATATGCTTTGCATTTTGTTTCTTGGTTTTGGACTAACATTTTCAGGTATGAACATTGAGCACAAAAGAAGTTTCAAGTGAAATGGAAGCAGCAGAATGATTCTAGTTGCTAAGATAATAGGTTTATGATGGACTGAGTTTGGGGATTCTTAACAAAGGTTTACACCTAAGTTAATTAAATTCTTTAAAACTTCTTTCTTGAAACCTAGTTATCATGTTTCACATTGACTTGATGGCTCAGTTGGTCAGATAGTAACTGACTCAACTCACTTTCTATCATTTTATACTTTTAAGTATAATGAGCAAGTCTAAGGACATCTGATAGAAAGAACAGCAAGCAAAAGTGAATCTAACACTTGTGTTAGAGGCAACAATTGCTATGAGTTGGAAACCCTGTCAAGAAAGCCTTTTGAATAGGTTTATCTTTACACAGGCAGTTATTTATAACTGAAAATATTGGTTCTCACACAACCAGAGGTTACTTTAAACCGAATTCTTGATTAAGTGTCTGTTACACACTTAATCCCTTCAAAATGGTTGAGAGCAGTATGATTTTTCAATAATAAAATCATATTCATACTGCTAAAAGTTTCTTAAAAAGGATTTTCAAAGAGGCTCAGAAAAACCATCAAATGATGGACAATGAGTCAAAGCCCCATGATTCACCACTCATAGGAGTTAAAACACCTAGAAGTGATGAGGGCAGCAATTTAAACTCTTAAGGAATTGATGGCCAACATGTACACTATTGTCTGAAAACATGTTCTCATTGGTAGATCAGATGATGGTGAGAGATCTTCCAAATAGGGGAGGAAATGATAAATCTCAGGGGAGGATAAATATTTTGCTACATAGTGAGAGATCTTCCAAGCTCAAGCTCAGGGGAGGAAATAAAACTCAGGGGAGGAAGATTAACCAATAGAAGAAAGAAAGATTGTGGTTGTGTATGCTCAGAACAGGGGAGAAATTGATCAAGCAGTTGTTGTATCTCCTCCTACAATGGAAAAGACAAGAGCATACAAGATGATGATGTTAGCTTTTTGAGAAGCTAACATGTCTTATTATTCAGCCAATAATAAAAACAAGCATTCGTTTGATGGATGTTGGGAATAAGCTTTTTCAGTTGATGGAAACCGGGAATAAGCTCTTCAAATAAATAAAGTTCAAATAAAGATTCTGGAGTATTATATATATTCAGAAGGGATGAAGCATTCAAATGGAGAAAGTTCTATCTAGGAGCTTTCAGTTTCAATTTCAGTTCACTACGTTTGTTCATCACTTGCAAAGGCATGCTGGAAGATGATTTCACTTGTTGAAACAAGCATCCAAGATACACAGCACCATTGCCTCTTATAATTCCTCCATCCAAGAAAATTGCACCATCTTTTATTCAAGGTATTGATTTTGTGTTCAAGACAAAGAAAGATGATGTTATTGCTAAAAGAGTTTCACAGAAGGTAGATGAGTTAGACAGATAGATATTTAATCTTGAAGAACAGAAGATAGCTCAGATCAAGAATCTGACTATAAAGTGTTGGAAAGATTCTCACAATCATAATTTAATTCAGAAGAAACATGTTGAAAAGGATTCACATGTTTAGGGGAGGATTGTTGGGAATTAAATAATCTGAAGATTAGTATCGAGAATTAAAGGTTTACAAGATCAGTTCTGCTCAAGGAAATACACTAAGTATCATTCTACTGCTAGTGCATTTCATTCTACTACTAGCGTTAAGATTCTGCTGCCGCAAACATTCTATTGCTGGTGCAACAGATACTGCTGCTAGATGGATAAGTGTCGAGTATTCTACTGCTGGTTGGATAAGTATAAGAAGATATTTTGTACTAATGTCAAGTATATACGGTAGATAATATCTTAGATAAAGTGATCAGTCACCATGTGGTTTACACAGAGTAAGTTGTAAACACAGATACATGTTGTATCTTAATGACTGACACACTCAAGCAAGTAGTTCGACAAGACTTATCATAATTGTAATGATCTCCTTTGTTTGTATAAAAGGGAGATCTTAGACTAGATACAAAGAGTGTTGAAAATAAGTGTGAATGTGATTAATGTAACTAGTCGAATACTGAGAAAACTAAGTTGATAGAACAAGATAGAAAATAAGTTTTCTTTGTAATAGAGATTCAAGGTTTTGTAACCCTAGTAATAGTGAAGATCACTCGTATTATTCTTGAATAATATTGAATCGTTTGTTGTTAACTTTCATTGTTCTTTATCAAATTCAACAACCATCACTGTTCCATTTCCAATAACAAATAACCTTCTAAGTGTGATTAAGTAAATTCCGCATACTTAATCATATTCATTCAAAGTATCACATACACTCGTACTAAAGGACTAACATCCTCAATAGTGTATCGAAGCATCCTCTCATAGTGCTTAGGAAATATTGCCCACGAAACGAGGTCAAGAAGTTGGAGATAGAATTCTGAAATTTGAAGGTGCAAAACAACAATATGGCTGCTGATGATGTACCCTCCGAACGGGTCGAAGGACTCCCCTTCGAGCCTGTAGAAAGCCCTCCCTTCGGAGGCCCAGGTTAATCTCCTAACACGTTTCATTGGCGTAAAACCATTCGCCTGCGAACTGGTTACCATGTGGGAATCCGCCAATCGAAGCCCTAATCCCTTCGAGGTATCTCCTACGAAGGAACTAGCACAAAGGACAATCCTGACCTGGTCAAACCCACGTCTCCTCTTCCCTTGGCTTTCATGCCAAAATAGAGATCGTGGGCTACAAAGCCCTAGATGTTACCACAAATCATGGGACGCCCCCATGATCTCCGAAACATGTGCAAACCGCCCACTAAGGCCTATTTCTCCCCTATAAATAGCTTAGTCGGGCATGAACAATGCAAGTTAACTTCATTCCCATCATTTACAACCTACATTATCATTACACATACTTACTCGCACGCCGGAGGTGGTTCGCAGGGTCCAACCCCTGCGCAATCACTTAACGTAGTGTCTTCGTATTTCTTATTTTAGGTTAAGAACAAGCTTGGCGCAATCTCAACACCTCATTATTCCTTTGATCACCATCGAAGGCTTGGTCGTGCAATTATTTGTACAATCAGTGGTGCCATCCGTGGGACCGCTACAATTGGTCTCGTTATTTCCAAGCTTATAACCAACCAACTACTTTCACTATTATTCCGGCATGGATCAAGGGAGAGAAGATACTCTCCCACCGGGTTTCTCGACCTTGGCGCTAATACCAGTCAATGACTCTAACAACCTTCCACCAATAACCGCCTCCACGTTCACAACACGTTCTCACCCAGAAACAACACCCAACCATCATGCTTCGACATCAGCCAATTCGGAGCCCATTATTAGCCCAACCTTTGTCGAAGCCAACCACGAAGTGTTGGAATCCCTCCTAAGGGCTCGTAAGAGGCAAGTCAGGAATGCTGAGATGCGAAGGGAGTTGGAATACTCAAGTGATGAGTATGATGAATGATGAACTCAAATAAGTACATTTTATTACTATCATTTATCCTATTAATTTGACTTGTTTTACTATATTATGTATGAGGATTGATACTTAATTGTTTACTTTTGTAATTCTCAGGTAAAAACAAGCATTTGGTGAAACTTAGCTATTTTGGACTAATTAAGGAGCAAAACGTGCATAAAGTGAAAGTCTACTGACATGGACAAGATCAAGTCAATTCTGCTCCAGATGCGCCGCATCTCACTCTCAACATGCGCCGCATCTCTATCAAGATATCACCAGATACGATCCAAGATACAAGAGGACATGCGCCGCATCTAATAAAGAGTTACGCCGCATCTTCTGGCGGTGTACGAATATTCCTGAATATTATAATCTTGGACCCCACGCGAAGTTAAGTACATGCGCCGCATCTACTTAGTAGATGCGCCGCATCTTCCCTCAGACAGAAACTATAAATACCCCGTAGACCAGACGAATTAAAGAGTTCCAAAACCCTAACACCGAAGACCGAACAGTAGGAACAAAGGACGAATTCAGTCAAGGAGGCAGCACAAGACACACCCAAATCAAAGATACAAGAGCTGTAAGAAGGTGCTGCATGTATTTAATTCATTAAGTAGTTTTGTTTTATTGTGTTAGCAAACTTTAATTCATCAGGATTGGTGGCTTGTGTAATGTGACAACGGAAAGATTGCACTCCCTTTAATACTTGCTTTCCCATCAATTAAAGTTTATATGTTGATGTCTTTGGTTACTACTTATTAGTGCATTGATAACCTCTGTGTTTATTAGTGGCTTGCGGGCATTTGACTGCGGGACATAATGTGGCTCCCACGGTTGTTTCTAAATTGATCACTTAGGAATAACTTTTAGACATAAGTAATCATTAAGGGTTTGCTCGCCGATAAGAATAGGACCAACGAGAAAGGATTAACTACATACACTTCATATAAAGCTATCAATAAAACAAGTGACAATCTACTTAATTATAAGGACAGCCCTCTTATTGTCTCGAGTATCTATCTGTGTACGTGTGTGCTACTTGCTGATTAGTGCCTATTGGTTTATTTTATTATTTTAATTGCAACAAATCGTGCCAGTCTCTCAGGCTGAAACCCCCTTGCGTTAGGATATTAAAATACTGATTAGAATAACTAGATAATACGTTCCACTCTTAGTGATCGACACTCTACTTACCATTATCTTCATACTGACCGGGTACACTGCTCGTTAAGTGTGTGTGTTATTGATAAGTCGGCTAAATATAAATTTAAAACTTGAGTAGGCATTAAAACTGCTAAACCGCAACGACACATCACGCGCATCAATGAAGAAATGGAGATGGAACCTAGGCCTCCGACCCAAGGAGCAACTCTATCGGCCTTAAGGATTGGGTCTCCAGTCAGTCGAAGGCTAAGCAAAAGGTCCGTTGGTTTCGAAGGAGTTCCCGAGAGGGCTCCGACAAGGAGAGAATGGGCGGTTACCGAAGGCTCTAACGGTAGGAGCCAACGAAGGGAAAAAGTGGGGGTGACTTTGCCTCCATTGCTAGCAGCTCATCTTGGAAGGACTGAAGTTGGGGTTCCGTTGCAGCCTTCTCACGCATCAAGCGTAGAAGGCAATCTGCCTACAATTAATATGGGAGGAAATCTTCCTCCCAATGGTATGTACCCCTCGTTCCAAACTCAGTCTTATCCTCAAAATTTATATCCTCCAGAAAATGGACAACCTAATAACCCAAGCCTCCCTCAAACTTATGGGAGCATACCCTTCGGGCATCCTATGGCGTACCCTCCGTATGCCATGGGAAACGGTTATCCGTTTGCCATGAATACACCTTATCAGTCCTACCCAAGTCAAACTCCTATGGGAATGCCCCCAAACAACAATCCCTATAATACTGTTCCCATGTATGCACCACCTTACAATTGTCTATACTCAGACCCTATGGGTTCAGCTACACCCTTCGTTAGGTGGATAGAAGATTACCTACTACCTGATGGGTTGAAAATGCCTTCGCACATTGGGACTTATGATGGGAAGGGGGATCCGGACAATTTCTTACACTTGTTCGAAGGGGCTATCAAAATGCAAAAATGGGTTATGCCGGTGGCCTGTCATATGTTTACATACACCCTACGGGATTCTGCTCGTATTTGGTGGAATGGGCAAAAGCCCGGTAGCATCGTCAATCTTGATGATCTTAAGGCTAAGTTTCGGTCATACATCAGTCAGCAGAAGAAGTTCACAAGGACTCATTTAACGGTGCACAACATCAAACAAAAGGAAAACGAAAGCACAAGGACCTTCGTTACTAGGTACACCGATGATACTTTGCAGATCTTGGGTCTTCATGAAGATCAGCGTATTTCGGGTTTCGTACATGGTCTTCGAAATCGGAGTTTGGTGGAATTCTTGTCCACTGACCTTCCGACAACTTACAAAGGGTTAATAGAAAAGACGTATACTTGGATCAAAGCGAAAGAGGTATCCACTAATAGGGCTCCGATATACAGAGACAGCAACAACAAGTTTTCGAAGCATTCTTCGTGGGAAGGGTCAAAGAACAAGAACAAGAACAGAGACAGGTTTTCTCCAAGATACGGCGTATCTGTTTTTAATAAGAAAATTTTTCTAAGCGATAAAGTAATACGACGCATCTGCTTTTGCAGATACGGCGTATCTGTTTTTAATAAATTTTTTTTCTCTAAACGTTAACGCCATACGACGCATCTGCTTTAGCAGATACGGCGTATCTATTATTTTAATTAAGAACAGTTTGCGAATTATTAAACAGATACGGCGTATCGATCTCTATCGATACGGCGCATCTTACTGAATCAAAAATCTTTTATTTTTAAACGTAACGAAAATACGGCGCATTAACTTTCGTTAATACGACGCATTTAATTTTAATTAGATAAGCTGATTTTTGATTGATTAATTCGATACGGCGCATTCTTAAATTCTAAAGCGGCGTATCTATTTTCTGAATAAAGTCTGATTAAATTTTAACGATTATAAGATACGGCGTATCCAACTCTTTGGATACGGCGCATCGTCTGCAGATATCAGTAACTTTAATTTTTCGTATTCCGTTTTCGTTATTAATTATCTGATATATTACTTTCTCGAGCATACCCTACTGATGCTTTTCGTGATTGTTTCAGAAGGATAATGGAGGGATACGGAGAACTGATTGACTTCGACTTCGAAGCCAATTTTATGAATGAAGTATTAGTGCATGATAAATCACTCGAACGTTACGATGGGGACTACATTGAACTTAATGACCTTAATGGACCATTGGAATCCAATGACCTGTTCATGGATGATGCTGAACCTGAGTTAGAAGAAGGAGAAATTGTGGATAGTCCAAAAGTCAACGTTATTAATACTAGGAATTACGATGAATTTGAGGGATATGATGGTTCTTGGGATTATGGTAGAAGGATCCACGCCAATTGTGCTTACAATTTGCAATTCCCATGCATGATTGGATACAAATGTATTGACGCCAATTTCTTTCCTATTTTGCCGATCAATGTTATGTCAAGAAGCTTTTACAATTCTATTATGAGAAATAAAGTGGAGTGTAGGGGAAAGAATGTAGTTGGAGCCTTCATTAATGTCCCGATCTTCGTTGGACGCTTTACTATTGTAACTGAGTTCGCCGTTGTTGAAGACATGAATGCCTATCGTGACAGCAGTATGGGCGACGTGATTGTTGGAAAACCATTCTGTAGGGAGATTACTATTAATGCAAAGCGATTTGAAGGAAAGATCACCTTTCAATGTGGAAGCGACGTTATCACTTATATGATGCCCCGAACTCACCCTGGATTTAAACATGCTACTAATAGGGTCTGCCACAAATTCTCTCCATTCCTTTTTATTACCAATGATGACATGAAGAGAGGGATTGAATACCCGTATCAGATGATGGAAGAATTCTATAAAGGAGTTTTGAACTTGGGACCTGAATATATACGTGACGAATTAGTTGCTAAGTGGATCCTACACGGCAATGTAGGAGTCAATGATCGATACTAAGGAGCTGAACGTGAGTCTAACTTGAAGACTCTGGAATAAAGACAAGTGCTTACCGGGAGACAACCCAGATTTATCTTTTATTATTCTGTTTTCTGTGTCGAGTCAGTCCAGGCCGCACGAAGATACGGCGCATCTCAACTCTGAGATGCGACGCATCTCCTGCAAATGGTCATATCTTGTTTTATTTTTCTGCATTTTTATTTTCGACTTTAAAACTATTTATCAGTTTATTTTTAATGCGGCGCATCCCTGGTTAAGGATGCGGCGCATCTTTATTCTGATCCGTATTATTCCAGGCTCGATACGGCGTATCTTCTTCAATAAGATACGGCGCATCGACTGACCTGATGATTTTCAGTTTTAATTTTTAAGTTTTATTTTTCCTAACTACTAATGTATTATGCAAGTTTGAACCTTTCTTATCTTAGGTGTGTTTTAAAGTGTTGGTGGTATTATAGTTTCCTGGATTTCCTGTGGATACATCAAGTATGAAGCTTTAAAGTTCTAATCCACAAGAAGTTGATTTTTGCTTTTATACTAATGGAGGATCATACCGAGCAAATCTCAGGGGAGTTTTTCTGTTCTAATTCTTTTATTTTCCAGTTTTTAACCTTTTATACAAACAACGAGGACGTTGTTTAACTTAAGTGGGGGGATTGGAGAATTAGAACACTTAACACTTACTTGTCCTAAACTTTTTCAAAAATTATGCTTAAAATGTGCTTAATATATCAAACTTAAAAAAAATTTTAGCATGTTTTTGTTTAAGATCTAAGTTACATAACTGCACACATGACGTTATTTTCAAAAATTGTGATTTTTCAAAATTCACAAATCTATGAGTGTGCCGGTGACTTGTAAACTTTAGAACTTGGCTTGTATACTATTCGAGACCACCATAATGAGTATTATTTATATAATTGGAATGACTTGTCTAAATTGGTAAAATTCTAGGATTACACCCAAATAGCCTTTATATGTTATGTGTTATTAACTAACTACACTGGTTAGTTAACCCCCGTATAAACCCTTTTGTTACTCTCATTTTTAGAGTAAGATACCCCTAGAAAAACACTCAGAGCCATTCCTTTCGTTTCTTACACCTATGTTTAAAATGTTTCGTTACACCTGTTGGTCCACAAATTGTATATGGATCACTAAGTAGTTTTGAATACCTAGCAGATGGTTAGGATAAATCCGAACCAATCTAAGTGAGAAACCCTAAGTGATTGTTAATGTTAATGCGGAATCTTAACAAGAACAATTTAGAACACAAGCAGGGATATCACTAACTTCGTATATTGATATTCACTATTATCAATTCGTACAACTCACACACTTGCTAACAACCTTTAGGGATCCTTTTATAACACAAGGAAACCCTAGATGACACAGAAGATATACACAAATCTTCTATAAAGATACATACACTCAATGTATCTTTTCCTAATATATCTCTAACAAACTTTCCTATCTTCACGACCAGACCAGACTTAATAAGTCAACCAGACTTAACATATAACTACCAGACTTAATCATTACATAACCAGACCTAAAACACAAACAGACCTAACTCAGTAAACGACCAGACCTAAGTAGTAAACTACCAGACCTAAGTAGTCTGTTCTTGATATGCATCATAATTCCCAACAATCCTCCCCTAACTTGATCTTCATGCTTCATGAACTTCAAGTTCTTCTGATTTAGCTTTCTGAGGATTGAATCTTGAACACTTTGAAATATATTTAGGTCTTGTTCCTTTCTAGCAGCTTGAATCTTTGATAAGCTCTTCTGATATAGACTTGACAGCAACAATGACTATATGTACATCAATTCATATTAAGTTTCATAGCTATTCTCATCACTTCCAGGTGTGATAACACCTGTGAGAGGTGAATCATTGAAATTTAATGGATTTGATGTCTCTTTACCAATAGCCATTACTACTGGAGTAGCCAAATGTTTTGGTGTGCAAGACCATGGTACACTGATAACCATATGATTTTAAGCAAATCATCAGCTTATCAACGGATTTGTTAAGTCTTTACCAAAAGCCGTTTGCTTCTGGACTAGTCAATTCTTTGATGGAAAAGCACCTCATCATGGTGAATTGATTACCATTTATGGTTTTCCACAGCCTTTACCACAAGCCATAACCTTGTGGGCTAGCCAACTCTTCACTTATCTTAGATATGGTGAGTTGAATACCATATAATTTTTGGCAAATTGTCAGCCATAAACGGATTTGAGCAATCTTTACCTGTTAGCCGTTTGCTCAGGATTAGCCAGTCCTTGTGTTGATGAGACAAGGTGGACTGATAACCTTTTGATGTGTTAGTGCAAAGCACCTCCACCAAGTGAGAAGTTCCAATAGTCTCACTCAACAACTTGTGAAAATATACTTAAACCAGCATTGCCTATAAAAGAAATAAAAGATATAGATAAAACAAACCAAATTTTTTTTTTTTTTTTTTTTTTTTTTTTTTTTTTTTTTTTTATCACTACCAGAACTACAAGACTTTAAAAATTAACCTAAATACTGGTAAGTATTCATACTTTACATACTTCACAGTTTGACCTCCCCTTAGGCCAAACCTCCCCTTAATTCAAACTAGGGGTTCATCATACCAATGTTAACTACCAGATAATTGAATCTAGGACCATCAAATGCCTTAGTTAACAGGTCAGCAACATTAAAATCTGTATGTATTTTCTCCACTCTAATCAACTTCTTTTCAAAGCAATCCCTAATGAAATGATGCCTTATTTCTATATGCTTAGTTTTAGAGTGATATACTGGATTCTTAACAATACAGATAGTACTCTTATTATCTATGTGGATAACAGTATTCATAAAATTCAAACCATAGTCCAGCATCTGATTCTGAATCCACAAAACTTGTCCACAGCAATGAGCAGCTGCTACATACTCAGCCTCAGTAGTTGAATTAGCCACAATCGTCTGCTTCTTGCATTGCCAAGATATTAACCTCCTTCCAAGGAACTGACAACCTCCTGTTGTTGATTTCCTATCCAGACTTGCACCAGCATAGTCACTGTCTGAATAAGCTGTCAGGTCAAAAGCTGACTCCTTAGGATACCAAAGGCCCAAATTAGGTTTTCCCTTTAAGTACCTAAAGATTCTCTTCACAGCATGAAGATGTGAAGTCTTTGGTTGAACCTGAAAACGTGAACAAATACAAACTGCATACATAATATCAGGTCTAGAAGCAGTAAGATACATGAGAGAACCTATCATGGATCTGTAAAGATGCACATTCACATCAGCAGCATCTTCATCCTTTGTTAAAGGCACTTTGTTCTCCATGGGAGTGACTGCTGCCTTCACACTTGAGAATTCAAACTTTTTCAAAATTTCTGCAACATACTTGTCTTGAGAAATAAAAAGTCCATCATTCTTTTGCTTAACTTGCAATCCCAAGAAAAATGTAAGTTCTCCCATTGAACTCATTTCAAACCTGCTCTTCATTAATCCTTCAAATTCATCACACCAAGACTTTCTTGTGGATCCAAAAATGATATCATCCACATAAATTTGGACAAGAATAATATCCTTCTGATCTCTCTTGATAAACAATGTCTTGTCAATTACACCCCTGATGTATCCATGTTCTTCAAGAAACTGTGAAAGAGTTTCATACCAAGCTCTAGGAGCCTGATGAAGACCATATAGAGCTTTAATAACCTTATACACTTGATTGGGGTTAGCAGGATCCTCAAAGCCAGTAGGTTGATGTACATACACATCTTCATCAATAGTGCCATAAAGGAAAGCACTTTTGACATCCATTTGATATACCTTGAATCCCATATATGATGCATAAGCCAAGAATAACCTGATAGCTTCAATCCTTGCTACAGGAGCAAAAACCTCATCATAATCTATGCCCTCCTCCTGTTTGTATCCTTGAGCTACCAACCTTGCTTTGTTCCTTACAACCACCCCTCTTTCATCCCTTTTATTCCTGAAGACCCATTTAGTACCAATAACTTTAGCTCCATTAGGTAGGCCTACAAGAACCCATACTTTCTGTAGCTTGAACTGCAACAACTCTTCTTGCATGGCTTCTACCCAACTTTCCTCCCCTAAAGCTTCAGAAACTGTAGTGGGTTCACTTTGAGAAAGAAAGCAAGCAAATAAGCAATGTTGCTGGTCTTTATGGTTGACCCTTTGTTGTTGCTTGATCAGGCTAATGAGTGCAAGAGAGGCAGACTGATGTTGCACTCTACTTCTTGTTTGAACAGCAGACTTGGGGTTACCAATTATTTGGCTTTTGGGATGAATGGTGTGGATCCTGAGAGTGGGAGTTGGACTTACTTCCACTTCAGTAGGTAAATTGTTGAAATCAGTAATAATACCTCCATCATCATAGGAAGCCCCATGAAAAACACCTTCATTAGGATTAGGAAATACTTCAAGTTCTGGCATCTCAGAATCAGCACATTCAGTATTTGAAGAAAGGTCTGGTAGAACATCACTACCAGACTTAAAAAGTGAAGTACTGCTCATACTAGGTGATTTGACTTTGCCAGACTTAACTTCAGAGTCTGTTTTCTGAAGTGAAGAATCCTTGATCACTGCTTCAGCAGCATCAGACTTGTTCTCTGTTGATGGAATCACAACGAGCTCAGCCATGTCATCAATGTTCCCTGAATTTGAAGAATCTTTGGTACCTGCAATGTTAGTAACTTCTTGCGTACCTGCAATAGGGTTAATTTGATTCTCCTTGGAGACAGGAACATAATTCATAGAATCAGTCAAATAATCAATATCAAACATCCACCTATGACCAATTCCCTTGACATTGGGTTTTTCCTCAAGAAAGTTTACATGCAGATTTTCTTCTACTTTCTTGGATACTAGATTGTAAACCCTAAAGGCTTTACTGTTTAATGCATACCCAAGTAAAAACCCTTCATCAGACTTTCCTTCAAATTTTCCAAGAACACTTAAAGTATCAAGAATGGTAACATGACACCCAAAAGGTCTTATATGGCTAACAACTGGTTTGTGGCCAAACATAAGCTCATAAGGAGTTCTATTTTGAGGCTTGGTCACTCTAACCCTATTAAAGATGTAGCAGGCATTGCTGACTGCTTCAGCCCAAAATGTAGTAGGTAAAAGTGAATCTGCTAGCATAGTCCTAGCTGCCTCAATAAGTGTCCTGTTCATTCTCTCTGCAACTCCATTTTGCTGAGGAGTTCTTGCATTACTGAATTGTTGTTTAATTCCTTTATTACCACAAAAATCTAGCATGCTCTTGTTTTTAAATTCAGTGCCATTATCACTCCTAATGATTTTGACTCGTTTATCAATAAGGTTTTCAATCTGTCTAATGAAATTTTGAATCAAAGGGGTAGCTTCATCCTTCCTAGACATAAAGAACACCCAACAATATCTAGTACAATCATCTGTAATGACAAGGCAATAGCATGCAAAATTTATACTATGGACAGATGTAGGGCCAAAAAGATCCATATGTAAGGTATGCAAAGGTTCAGTTATTAATCTTTCTAATTTAACCTTACAGGATGCCCTATGTTGTTTTCCCTTGTTGCAAGCCACACAGGTATGATCATTTTTAAACAATTTTGAAGGCAAACCTCTCACAAGGTTATTCTTCACAAGTTTATTCATATTTTTGAAATTCACATGGCCTAACCTTCTGTGCCACAACTTAGATTCATCCAATGTAGCTTTTGCAATTAAACAGGTAGCACCTTTTGCAGAATTAGATGCTTTCATATCAAAACTGTACATTTTGTGTTGTCTGGGAACTTTAAGAAGAATTTGATGTTCTTCAGGCATTTTAAAGTCCGGAGTCAACACAAGACAATCAGTTTCAGTAAAAAGCACCTTATGCTGAGTATCACAAATCTGTGATATTGAGAAAAGGTTGAACTGCCCAAGTTCTTTCACAAAAGATACATTGTCAAATTCTATATTGCCCACAATGATTCTTCCTTTACCAGTTATCTGTCCCTTGCTTCCTCCAAAAGTAACAGAACCTCCCTCGAATTCATGAAAATCATTAAGATAGTTCTTGTTACCAGTCATGTGCCCAGAGCATCCACTGTCAAGTATTCCTCTATCTTCCATATAGCAAAGTGGATGATCCTGCACAAAAAGAAGAGAAATTAGTTTCTCTTAGGAACCCAGGCCTGAGTAGGCTTGGGTCCGCCTTGTGGATCAATATGCTTGAATTTCTTAATTGAACCTGATCCACTGTTGTTTTGGGATTTATACATGGATTTATTTTTGTTCGAATCCCAAGACATACATGCTGAGGTCTTAACAGCAGAACCCCCTTTTCCCTTTAAAGGTTTTGCTGTTTGCTTTCCAACTTGTCTTCTCACAGGTGAATGAGCTTTGTAAAAATTATTTCTTTGAAAATTTTCATTCACCTGAGGTTTTTGAAAAGGTTTCTTGGGTCTTACAAAACCAGAGTTCACATTAGGTCTCACAGAGTTAACATAACCAGTATTCACATTAGGTCTCACTGTAGGCCTCATAAAATTAGGATTTTGCCTATTCACATTAAAGTTTCTGTAGCCAGACCCAAAATTTGGTCTACCAGAACTAACAAAGGAGTTAGGTCTGGTAGTGTTATATTAATTGAACAGGTCTGGGAACAAACTGGTTAGCATGATTAACTCTACTAGCATTGTTCCAAACTGGTTTATTTGAACCATTAACCTTATTAGCATTCATTCTCTTTTGCTCAGCCTCTCTTTTCATTCTCTTTTCATGGAAGTCACAATCTCTTATTAAATGACTTAAACTTCCACACACAAAACATCTTTTAGGAGCATAATTGTAACTACTCCTACTTTCTCTGTGAACACTATTGCTTCTAGGTGACTCATTCAATTTAACAGATTCCCTAGGAGTTTTTATGTGATTGACACAACTAGGTTTAACTGTTTCAGCCTTTTGTTCAGTCACTATAGGTTTAGGAACAACAGGTTCACACCTCTTAACAACCTTAGGTTCAGGATTCTCTTTTTCCTCATTGTTTGACTCAGATTTAGAGTGATCAGAGGAATTATCAATAGATCCTTCAGAGTCATTGGATTGACAAGAAGAATATCTACTAGATTTGTCCTCTGAGGTAGTTGATTCAGACACTTGAGGACCTTTCTTACCATACACAAAGAGTGAATCATCCAACTCTTCTTTTTCAAGAGGAGTATAGTCATCACTCAAAGGTGGTGGTACTCCCTTAAAATCACCAGTCTTAACAAACCTATTGTACAAAGGTTTATCAGCATAGTCCTCTTCTCTATTCTTAAATATATCCCTATTCTCATTTTCCTCATATCCTAAGCCACATTTTTTATTTGTCTTAATTTGAGAATCCCAACACTTAAACAGGTTTTTATTTGAATTGTTCCATTGATCTACCCTTTTTCTCAGCTCATCCCTTTCCTTCTGAATTTTAAGCCCTAACTGTCTATACCTTTTAAGCTTTTCATCTTGTTCATATATCTTATTAGCTTGAAAGTATAGTTTTTCATTTAAAGCAGCATGTTGGTTTTGAAGGGTGACCTTTTGTGCCTCTAAAGTTTTCACAGCATTTTTATGTGCTAATAAATTTACTTCTAGATCACCTATTTGTTCTTGCTGCTCATCACATAAAGCCTTAACATGATTATATGAGTCAGTACATAATTTAGAGCATAATGATACCTCATTACCAATGGCCATGAGAGCATGATCAGACTCCTCATTTACTCTTGGATGCTCACCCCAATTGACTCCTCCAGCTTCCATTGTCAGCAGACTCATCTGATTCTTTTCCATCTTCCCATCTTCAATTCTTTTCTCATCAGCAGACTTCTTCTCTGGACAATCTCTTGAAAAATGCCCATGCTTGTGACAGTTGTAGCATTCAACAGTCCTCTTTGTGTATCCCACTGGTGATTTGTTGTTGAAGTTGATAGTCCTACCATATTGCTTCTGAAATCGTTTGACCCTTAAAGCAACCATGGCAATGTGCCATTTTATATCCATCTCCTCAACTTCAGCATCATTAATTTGTTCAAGGTCTTCACTAATAAAGCTTTCATCTTCCGTTTGATTGGCAAAGAAAGAATGTATGACCTCATCAGTGAAACTTGAAGCAGACCTTTCACTTGAAGGAGTTTCATAGTTACCAGACCTAACACCAGATCTAACCTTGTAAGTACTGCTTTTGTTTTGAGATACAAAAGCAACATTTGAGGAACTGGTTGAACCCTGAGTGTTGTTACTGATGTCCCTTTCAAACATCCTGAGATTATTGTAAAGGTCATCAGGTGTCATAGAGTCTACTTCCTCCTTAATCCTCATTGCCACAGATACATTGCCCCATTCTGATGGTAAAGATCTAAGGAATTTGTGATTTGCATCCTCATTCGAGACTGCTGCACCATGAACTTCCAATTGTGTTAACAGATGTTGAAATCTGTCATAGCCCTTCTCCAAACCTTCAGTCTTTGAAACACTAAATGTTTCAAATTGCTGTTTAAGAACAGCCTTTTGCATCTTCTTGGAGTTAGCATTACCTCCAAATCGTTTCTTGATAGCTTCCCACATCTCCTTAGCATCAAGAATGCCATGAAACCTTTGTAGATGCTCCTTAGGAATAGCCATAAGAAGCAAGGTTCTGGCCTTCTTTTCCTTCTCCACAGCCCTAATCTCCTCAGCAGATACTGGTGGCATTATTCTGAGTTGCCCATCATTCCCTTGTGAAATTCTCTTCTTAGAATTTCCCTTCTGGATCACTTTCCATACATCACTATCAATGTATTCCAGATAATGTTCCATCTCCATGGCCCATATATCATATTCTTCTCTCTTCAGTAGTGGAAGTTTTATGTTTGAGATTGTGGTTGTGGAAGGGATGGGTTGTTGTTGTGTTTGAGAGTTACTGGTTTCGGTTTTTCCTTCATCTTCATGGTTTGATTGCTCATCCTCACTGTTATGGATTGAGAAAGTTTCAGGCTTATCGAGTTCAGACATTGTGAAGGGTGATTTGAGTGAGAATTAGGTTTTAGTGTTCTACGAATTCAGAGTCTCTCCCTCGCTCTGATACCACTTGTTGGTCCACAAATTGTATATGGATCACTAAGTAGTATTGAATACCTAGCAGATGGTTAGGATAAATCCGAACCAATCTAAGTGAGAAACCCTAAGTGATTGTTAATGTTAATGCGGAATCTTAACAAGAACAATTTAGAACACAAGCAGGGATATCACTAACTTCGTATATTGATATTCACTATTATCAATTCGTACAACTCACACACTTGCTAACAACCTTTAGGGATCCTTTTATAACACAAGGAAACCCTAGATGACACAGAAGATATACACAAATCTTCTATAAAGATACATACACTCAATGTATCTTTTCCTAATATATCTCTAACAAACTTTCCTATCTTCACGACCAGACCAGACTTAATAAGTCAACCAGACTTAACATATAACTACCAGACTTAATCATTACATAACCAGACCTAAAACACAAACAGACCTAACTCAGTAAACGACCAGACCTAAGTAGTAAACTACCAGACCTAAGTAGTCTGTTCTTGATATGCATCATAATTCCCAACAACACCCTTACACCTTAGCCTACCCTGTAGATTAGAATCCGTGGTTGGTTAATTGCTATAGGCAGAGTGTGTTTCCTTACATTACCTGTGTTCGTGTGCGTAATTCATTATCTATGGTTAGGTCGGGAAATTGCACAATGCAATTGGAGTGAAAGTAAATATTGTACATCTATGAGTTTATTTTTCGTGTGTTTACTATTTTCACTATTACCATTATTTCTGAAGTATGAAAAGTATGAATAAAAATTATCCGGAAAGAAAGTTGTAGTGATGTGGTGAAATTTTACACATCTATGTTTATGTTTAAAGTTTAAAAAAAAAAAAAAAAAAAAAAAAAAAAAAAAAAAAATCGAAAAAATAAGAAAAGAAAAAGAAAAAGAAAGAAAAGTTGGATGCTTATTTTAACCAACTTTTGTAAAGTTATGTAAGTGGTCGATATCACCACTATTTGTTGTATTATATCTATGGATTGAATGGGAATTGGCAGTTATGGGAACGCCAGTTAAGGTTTATTCTTTGATTAAGATTTTGTTGAGTATAATTCGTGTCTACCTAAAGCGTGTGTTTCAAGTGTTAAAGCGTGAGTTATTCAATGATATGAGTCTTATTCATGGGATGGTTGGGATAGTGATTAACCACACTTAAGATTTTAATTTATTTGTTTTGTTTATTTTTATTTTTACACCAATTTATATCCCAAATGTTATCCATACCCTTTATTATTCTTTATCCAACCAAACCTTTGATTTATTGAGATTAGGGATTTGAGCAATCTTAAGTATCGTAGTCGTGGATTCGGCTATGTATTTATGATTTTGTCGCCCTTTTTGATATATTATTATTGGTGAAGTTTGGACCTATCTTTAGCCTATTCGAGTTAAGGATTTGAGCAATTGCAAGTATCGTGTTCGTGGATTCGATCATGTATTTGTGATTTTGTCGCCTTTTCTGGAATTTGAGATCGATAGTGAAAGAGAATAATTAACCCTTAAGCCTAAAAAAACCCTTTTTTACCGCTTTAGACTTGTTACTCCTTAGCTTTAGTGGTGGAGATGTGTATACTTGCCAAGCTTATGATAGAATATTCGTCGCGACTGGACAGTTAAACGATTACATTTGCTTTTATCGACTTATTTTATTTTACTTCTAATTCGTTAAGTGTTTAGTTGTGTGATTATGAAATGAACGAATACATGCTTAAATATAAAAATAAATCCTAACATCTTTTAGGATACATTTTCATAAATGAAATTCTAAGGTTTACTTGGGGACAAGTAAAGTTCAAGTGGGGGGATATTTGATGAACTCAAATAAGTACATTTTATTACTATCATTTATCCTATTAATTTGACTTGTTTTACTATATTATGTATGAGGATTGATACTTAATTGTTTACTTTTGTAATTCTCAGGTAAAAACAAGCATTTGGTGAAACTTAGCTATTTTGGACTAATTAAGGAGCAAAACGTGCATAAAGTGAAAGTCTACTGACATGGACAAGATCAAGTCAATTCTGCTCCAGATGCGCCGCATCTCACTCTCAACATGCGCCGCATCTCTATCAAGATATCACCAGATACGATCCAAGATACAAGAGGACATGCGCCGCATCTAATAAAGAGTTACGCCGCATCTTCTGGCGGTGTACGAATATTCCTGAATATTATAATCTTGGACCCCACGCGAAGTTAAGTACATGCGCCGCATCTTCCCTCAGACAGAAACTATAAATACCCCGTAGACCAGACGAATTAAAGAGTTCCAAAACCCTAACACCGAAGACCGAACAGTAGGAACAAAGGACGAATTCAGTCAAGGAGGCAGCACAAGACACACCCAAATCAAAGATACAAGAGCTGTAAGAAGGTGCTGCATGTATTTAATTCATTAAGTAGTTTTGTTTTATTGTGTTAGCAAACTTTAATTCATCAGGATTGGTGGCTTGTGTAATGTGACAACGGAAAGATTGCACTCCCTTTAATACTTGCTTTCCCATCAATTAAAGTTTATATGTTGATGTCTTTGGTTACTACTTATTAGTGCATTGATAACCTCTGTGTTTATTAGTGGCTTGCGGGCATTTGACTGCGGGACATAATGTGGCTCCCACGGTTGTTTCTAAATTGATCACTTAGGAATAACTTTTAGACATAAGTAATCATTAAGGGTTTGCTCGCCGATAAGAATAGGACCAACGAGAAAGGATTAACTACATACACTTCATATAAAGCTATCAATAAAACAAGTGACAATCTACTTAATTATAAGGACAGCCCTCTTATTGTCTCGAGTATCTATCTGTGTACGTGTGTGCTACTTGCTGATTCGTGCCTATTGGTTTATTTTATTATTTTAATTGCAACAAATCGTGCCAGTCTCTCAGGCTGAAACCCCCTTGCGTTAGGATATTAAAATACTGATTAGAATAACTAGATAATACGTTCCACTCTTAGTGATCGACACTCTACTTACCATTATCTTCATACTGACCGGGTACACTGCTCGTTAAGTGTGTGTGTTATTGATAAGTCGGCTAAATATAAATTAAAAACTTGAGTAGGCATTAAAACTGCTAAACCGCAACGACACATCACGCGCATCAATGAAGAAATGGAGATGGAACCTAGGCCTCCGACCCAAGGAGCAACTCTATCGGCCTTAAGGATTGGGTCTCCAGTCAGTCGAAGGCTAAGCAAAAGGTCCGTTGGTTTCGAAGGAGTTCCCGAGAGGGCTCCGACAAGGAGAGAATGGGCGGTTACCGAAGGCTCTAACGGTAGGAGCCAACGAAGGGAAAAAGTGGGGGTGACTTTGCCTCCATTGCTAGCAGCTCATCTTGGAAGGACTGAAGTTGGGGTTCCGTTGTAGCCTTCTCACGCATCAAGCGTAGAAGGCAATCTGCCTACAATTAATATGGGAGGAAATCTTCCTCCCAATGGTATGTACCCCTCGTTCCAAACTCAGTCTTATCCTCAAAATTTATATCCTCCAGTAAATGGACAACCTAATAACCCAAGCCTCCCTCAAACTTATGGGAGCATACCCTTCGGGCATCCTATGGCGTACCCTCCGTATGCCATGGGAAACGGTTATCCGTTTGCCATGAATACACCTTATCAGTCCTACCCAAGTCAAACTCCTATGGGAATGCCCCCAAACAACAATCCCTATAATACTGTTCCCATGTATGCACCACCTTACAATTGTCTATACTCAGACCCTATGGGTTCAGCTACACCCTTCGTTAGGTGGATAGAAGATTACCTACTACCTGATGGGTTGAAAATGCCTTCGCACATTGGGACTTATGATGGGAAGGGGGATCCGGACAATTTCTTACACTTGTTCGAAGGGGCTATCAAAATGCAAAAATGGGTTATGCCGGTGGCCTGTCATATGTTTACATACACCCTACGGGATTCTGCTCGTATTTGGTGGAATGGGCAAAAGCCCGGTAGCATCGTCAATCTTGATGATCTTAAGGCTAAGTTTCGGTCATACATCAGTCAGCAGAAGAAGTTCACAAGGACTCATTTAACGGTGCACAACATCAAACAAAAGGAAAACGAAAGCACAAGGGCCTTCGTTACTAGGTACACTGATGATACTTTGCAGATCTTGGGTCTTCATGAAGATCAGCGTATTTCGGGTTTCGTACATGGTCTTCGAAATCGGAGTTTGGTGGAATTCTTGTCCACTGACCTTCCGACAACTTACAAAGGGTTAATAGAAAAGACGTATACTTGGATCAAAGCGAAAGAGGTATCCACTAATAGGGCTCCGATATACAGAGACAGCAACAACAAGTTTTCGAAGCATTCTTCGTGGGAAGGGTCAATGAACAAGAACAAGAACAGAGACAGGTTTTCTCCGTACAACAAAGGTCCCAACCACGGTTTGTTAAGCAGTCTAACCAAGTCTCCAAAGGAAATACTTGCTACGGAGAGGGCTGCTAAGGCCTTCGAAGCACCCCCTCGTATGACAAGTAAGGGCAAAAACAGGGATACCAGCAAGTATTGTCACTTTCACGAAGATTATGGTCATGATACGAACAGTTGTAGAGAGTTAAAGAAACAGATAGAAGAAGCTGTGAAGTCCGGGCAATTGGCACGCTTGGTGAAGGGTATAAAAAAGGGCAAGGAAAAAATAACTTACACTCAGTTGGCAAAAGACACTGCTCCACTCGAAGCCCCAATACTCATGGTTCATTGGGACGAAACCAGTTTAAAAAGAAAGATGCCGGAGCCGGAGACTAACGAGATAAGGGAGATAACATTTCCCCCTATTGATGAACTCAAATAAGTACATTTTATTACTATCATTTATCCTATTAATTTGACTTGTTTTACTATATTATGTATGAGGATTGATACTTAATCGTTTACTTTTGTAATTCTCAGGTAAAAACAAGCATTTGGTGAAACTTGGCGATTTTGGACTAATTATGGAGCAAAACATGCAAGAAGTTAAGAGTCTACTGAAATGGACAAGATCAAGACAATCTGCTCCAGATGCGCCGCATCTTTCTTATCACATACGGCGCATCACTATCAATATTTCACCAGATACGATCCAAGATACAAGAGGACATGCGCCGCATCTATTTATGGAGTTACGCCGCATCTTCTGGCGGTGTACGAATATTCCTGAATATTATAATCTTGGACCCCACGCGAAGTTAAGTCAATGCGCCGCATCTACTTACTAGATGCGCCGCATCTTACCCTCAGACAGAAACTATAAATACCCCAAGACCAGACGAATTCGAGAGACATATACTATATACGAGACCGAAGTACAGAAACCCTAGGACGAATTCAGTCAAGGCAGCAGCACAAGACACACCAAACGAAGATACAAGAGCTGTAAGAAGGTGCTGCATGTGTTTAATTCATTAAGTAGTTTTTTTTTATTGTGTTAGTAAACTTTAATTCATCAAGATTGGTGGCTTGTGTAATGTGACAACGGAAAGATTGCACTCCCTTAAAACTGCTTTCTCATCAATTAAAGTTTATATGTTGATGTCTTTGGTGACTTTTATTAGTGCATTGATAACCTCTGTGTCTAGCTGAGCGTTGATCGGGTCGCCATGCCTCTGCCCTCGCCTATTTATTAGATCGCCTATGCATTCTATGGTCGGTAGAAAAGTAGGAAGAAAGATAAATAGGATAGTCATAAGTAATCATTAAGGGTTTACTCGCCGATAAGATTAGAACCAACGAGAAAGGACTTAATCTCGGTGCGTTGCATCGAACTATACACTTCATATAAAACTAGCAATAAAACAAGTGACAAACTACTTATCTATCAGGACAGCCCTCTTATTGTCTCAAGTATTTATCTGTGTACGTGTGTGCTACTTGCTGATTCGTGCCTATTGGTTTAGTTTATTATTTAATTGCAACCAAATCGTGCCAGTCTCTCAAGCTGAACCCCCTTGCGTTAGAATAGGTTGTATAGCTAACTTAATTTATTAAAATACTGATTAGAATAACTAGATAATACGTTCCACTCTTAGTGATCGACACTCTACTTACCATTATATTCATACTGACCGGGTACACTGCTCGTTAAGTGTGTGTGTTATTTATAAGTCGGCTAAATATAAATTTAAAACTTGAGTAGGCATTAATACTGCTAAACCGCAACGACATACACGCGCATCAAGTTTTTGGCGCCGTTACCGGGGAGTGAATTGTTATTATCTGTTTATTTGATTAGTATTTTAATTAGGTTTTTATTTTTATTTTATTTTATCTAACCGCTAATTCTGTTGTGTATTAGATTAAATTGCATTCATTGTAATATTTTGCATACTTTCTGTTTTTGTGTGTTATTTGTTTGCTTTTATTTGTGTTTATTTTCGTGTGCTTTATTTGTTTTTAATTTTTCGTATTTTTTGTATTCTGCTATCGTTGTACTGAGCTAAATCAAACGATACGGCGCATCTGATTTCTCAGATACGGCGTATTGCGTTTAATTTTTATAAAATACAACGCGTTTAATTAATTCGATACGACGCATCTTTTCCCCAAGATACGGCGTATCTGTTTTTGATAAAAAAAATTTCTAAACGTTAACGCCATACGACGCATCTGCCTTAGCAGATACGGCGTATTTATTATTTTAATTAAAAACAGTTTTCGAATTATTAAACAGATACGGCGTATCGATTTTTATCGATACGGCGCATCTTCTGAATCAAAAATCTTATATTTTGAAACGTAACGAAGATACGGCGCATTAACTTTTGTTAATACGACGCATTTAATTTTTAAATAAATATCGATTTTTGATTATTAAAATTGATACGGCGCATTCTGATTTATAAGCGGCGTATCTATTTTCTGAATAAAGTCTGATTTAATTTTAACGATTATAAGATACGGCGTATCCAACTTTTTGGATACGGCGCATCGTCTGCAGATATCAGTAACTTTAATTTTTCGTATTCCGTTTTCGTTGTTAATTTTCTGATATACTACTTTCTTGAGCATACCCTACTGATATTTTTGTGCTGATTTCAGGAAGTGCATGACCAGGAATTCTACGAAGAACTTGATTCAACCTTTCGAAGATCCTGAACGAGTCTTTCATTCGCTTAAAAGGCTTTTCAACACAAAAAGCTTTGATACTTCAAGTTCATTCGAGCTTGATTATTTTTCTGAAGAGAAAGAGGAAGAAGAAACAGAAACAATGGGCGAAAACACTACCATGGAGGAATACATGAACAAAACCCGTGCTGATTACACTTTAGGAGTTGCTAGACCAAAGTTTGATGATAAGTCAAAGTTTGAATTGAAGGGTCAGTTTCTCAAGGAGCTAAGAGAGAATGCTTTCAGTGGATCGGAACATAAGGATGCTAATGAGCATGTTGAAAAGGTCCTCGAGATTGCGGATTTGTTTACTTCAGAAGGAGTTACTGACGATCAACTCATGCTAAGCATCTTTCCACTCTCGCTAAAAGGAGCTGCTAACAAGTGGTTAAGGAATGAACCTGCTAGTTCAATCACTACATGGGAAGATTTGAAGAGCAAATTCCTGAAGAGATATTGTCCACCTGCTAGGACCGCTAAAAAGATGGAGGCCATCAACAGTTTCAAGCAAGAGCCTGATGAAACTCTTTATCAAGCTTGGGAACGATTTAAAGATTTACTGGTAAAATGTCCTCAACACTATCTAACCCCTATGCAGGAGATAATATTGTTTTATCAAGGATTGGACGTGCCTACTAGACAAATCTTGGACGCTAAGGGAGCTGTGTCCCAAATGAGTGCAACCAATGCTAGGAAAGCGATCCAAGAAGCTGCTGATCATTCTCAAAAATGGCACGATGGGACCTCTACTAGATCTAAGAGCAGCACTAATTTTGACGGGATTGCTGCTATTCAAGCTCGATTGGATAAAATTAGTAGAGAGATGAAGAAGCGTGATGAAAGAGTGTATGCTGCCCAAGTTGGATGTGAAAAGTGCGAAGGACCTCACTACACTAAAGATTGCCCGAATAAGAATGAAAGTGAGACGTTTGAAGAAGCATATTACACCCAATTTGGACAACCATTCCGACCTTCAGGAAGATTTAGGGAAGCCACCCCGGGATTCTATCAAAAGAACAACTTCAATCCCGCTTATCAAGAAAGGAGGCAGACTTTAGATGACACTCTAAAGCAAATTATGGCCGATGCTGCTAAAAGACATGAAGAGAATACTGCTATGATCAAAGAAATCCGAGCTTCAACAGACACTACTACCAGAAATCATGGAGCTTCGATCAATGCATTGGAACAACAAATTGGTCAAATGAGCAAAGTTCTTCAAGAAAGGGGATATGGAAGTTTACCTAGCTCAACTGAGACCAACCCAAGGGATCATGTCAAGGCCATAAGCACCACTGAAGAAGTCACTCCTTGCTTACCTAGAAGATCGATGAATGGTAATGATGGTGCAAGACCCGAATTTTTCTTTAATTCTTCAATCAGCTTAAGGAGACTACTAAAAGAAAAGACAAAGATTGAAGAGGAGATCAAGGCTACAATGAAAGAAGAGAGCTCTGCAACCGACTTACATGCCTTGCCTCATAAAGAAAAGGACCCAGGAAGTTTTACTTTGCCTTGTTCAATTAATAATATATCTTTCAATAATGTGTTAGTTGACTTATGAGTTAGTGTTAGTGTTATGCCTCTTAAGACATTCACTACCCTAGGACTAGGTAAATTAGCACCAACTAAGTTACTTATTGAATTGGCTGATAAAACGGTAAAACGACCTGAAGGGATTGCTAATAATGTGCTAGTTAAGATTGAGAAGTTTATTTTCCCTGTAGACTTTGTTATATTAGATATGCCCGAGGATGTTAAGATTCCTTTAATCCTTGGAAGACCTTTCTTGTCTACTGCCCATGCTAAAATTGATGTGTTTAAAAGAAAAATCTCATTAAGGGTAGGGAATAATAAACTTGTCTATAAGTGCCAAGATCCTGTTAAAAGCATAATTAGAGGTGTCTATGTGCTAGGATTAAGAGAGCGTATTGACCTCGATCTTGAAGCTAGGCTTATGGGGGAAACATTGATTCAAAACAACTCAACTAATCCTAATCATGAGAACTTTGAGGAATTTATTGACCTTAATGTACCTACCGAACTTAGACGCGATGTTGTCAATGATTCTGATGATGAGTGGTATGATTGTGTAGTAATTAATAAACGTAGGAGAATAGTTGAGAAAACGAATTTGAATAATGATGTGTTTATTGAACTACCACCCCACCTTACTTATTTATGCCTATATGATAATAAGAATTTCCCGTCCATCATTTTATCATCTCTGCCCGAAAGGGACAGAACTTTATTCATACAGATATTAAAGAAGAACGGCGTGGAAATTAAAGACGAGCAAGGAGTGTTCAATATTACTGAATTGGCGATGAGGGAGCGCGATGTTTCCGACTCCTTCAATGATCGATATTAAAGAGCTGAACGTGAGTCTAACTTGAAGACTCTGGAATAAAGACAAGTGCTTACCAGGAGACAACCCGGATTTATCTTTTATTATTCTGTTTTTGTGTCGAGTCAGTCAGGCCACAGAGGATACGGCGCATCTCAATTCTTAGATGCGACGCATCTCCTGCAATGGTCATATCTTTATTTTTCTGCATTTTTTATTTTCGACTTTAAAACTTTTTATCAGTTTATTTTAAATGCGGCGCATCCCTGGTTAAGGATGCAGCGCATCTTCTATTCTGATCCGTAATTATTCCAGGCTCGATACGGCGTATCTTCTTTCATAAGATACGGCGCATCGACTGACCTGATGATTTTCATTTTAATTTTTATGTTTTATTTTTATCTAACTACTAATGTGTTATGCAAGTTTGAACCTTTCTTACCTTAGGTGTGTTTTAAAGCCTTGGTGGTATTATAGATTCCTGCATTTCCTGTGGATACATCAATTATGAAGCTTAAATTTTCTAATCCACAAGAAAGATGATTTTTGCTCTTATACTAATGGAGGATCATACCGAGCAAATCTCAGGGGAGTTTTTCTGTTCTAATTCTTTTATTTTCCGGTTTTTAACCTTTAATACAAACAACGAGGACGTTGTTTAACTTAAGTGGGGGGATTGGAGAATTAGAACACTTAACACTTACTTGTCCTAAACTTTTCAAAATATGCTTAAAATGTGCTTAATATATCAAAACTTAAAATTTTTTAGCATGTTTTTGTTAAAGTCTAAGTTGCATAGCTGCACACATGACGTTATTTTCCAAAATTGTGATTTTTCAAAACTCACAAATCTATGAGTGTGCCGGTGACTTGTAAACTTTAGAACTTGGCTTGTATACTATTCGAGACCACCATAATAAGTATTATTTATATAATTGGAATGACTTATCTAAATTGGTAAATTTCTAGGATTACACCAAAATAGCCTTTATATGTTATGTGTTATTAGCTAACTACACTGGTTAGTTAACCCCGTATAAACCCTTTTGTTACTCTCATTTTTAGAGTAAGATACCCCTAGAAAAACACTCAGAGCCATTCCTTTCGTTTCTTACACCTATGTTTATAATGTTTCGTTACACCCTTACACCTTAGCCTACCCTGTAGATTAAAATCCGTGGTTAGTTAATTGCTATAGGCAAAGTGTGTTTCCTTACATTACCTGTGTTCGCGTGCGTAATTCATTATCTATGGTTAGGTCGGGAAATTGCACAATGCAATTGGAGTGAAAGTAAATATTGTATATCTTTGAGTTTATTTTTCGTGTGTTCACTACTTTCACTATTTCCGTTATTTCTGAAGTCATGAAAAGTATGGAAAAATTATCCAGAATTATCATTATAGTGATGTGGTGAAATTTTACACATCTATGATTATGTTTCAAGTAAAAAAAAAAAAAAAATCGAAAAAAAAAATAGAAAAGAAAAAGAAAAAGGAAGAGTTGGATGTTTGTTTTAACCAACTTATGTAAAGTTATGTAAGTGGTCGATATCACCACTATTTGTTGTATATTATATCTATGGATTGAATGGGAGTTGGCAGTTATGGGAACGCCGACTAAGGTTTATTCTTTGATTAAGATCTTGTTGAGTATAATTCGTGTCTACCTAAAGCGTGTGTTTCAAGTGTTAAAGCGTGAGTTATTCAATGATATGAGTCTTATTCATGGGATGGTTGGGATAGTGATTAACCACACTTAGGATTTTAATTTATTTGTTTTATTTATTTTTCATTTTACACCAATTTATATCCCAAATATTATCCATACCCTGTATTATTCTTTATCCAACCGAACCTTTGATTTATTGAGATTAGGGATTTGAGCAATCTTAAGTATCGTAGTCGTGGATTCGGCTATGTATTTATGATTTTGTCGCCCTTTTTGATATATTATTATTGGTGAAGTTTGGACCTATCTTTAGCCTGTTCGAGTTAAGGATTTGAGCAATTGCAAGTATCGTGTTCGTGGATTCGATCATGTATTTGTGATTTTGTCGCCTTTTCTGGAATTTGAGATCGATAGAGATTAAGAATAATTAACCCTTAAGCCTAAAAACCTTTTTTACCGCTTTAGACTTGTTATTCCTTGGCTTTAGTGGGGGAGATGTGTATACTTGCCAAGCTTATGATAGAATATTCGTCACGACTGGACAGTTAAACGATTAGATTTGCTTTTATCAAATTATTTTATTTTACTTCTAATTCGTTAAGTGTTTAGTTGTGTGATTATGACAAAATGAATACATGCTTAAATATAAAAATAAATCCTAATATCTTTTAGGATACATTTTCATAAGAATAATTCTAAGGTTTACTTGGGGACAAGTAAAGCTCAAATGGGGGGATATTTGATGAACTCAAATAAGTACATTTTTTTACTATCATTTATCCTATTAATTTGACTTGTTTTACTATATTATGTATGAGGATTGATACTTAATCGTTTACTTTTGTAATTCTCAGGTAAAAACAAGCATTTGGTGAAACTTGGCGATTTTGGACTAATTATGGAGCAAAACATGCAAGAAGTTAAGAGTCTACTGAAATGGACAAGATCAAGACAATCTGCTCCAGATGCGCCGCATCTTTCTTATCACATACGGCGCATCACTATCAATATTTCACCAGATACGATCCAAGATACAAGAGGACATGCGCCGCATCTATTTATGGAGTTACGCCGCATCTTCTGGCGGTGTACGAATATTCCTGAATATTATAATCTTGGACCCCACGCGAAGTTAAGTCAATGCGCCGCATCTACTTACTAGATGCACCGCATCTTACCCTCAGACAGAAACTATAAATACCCCAAGACCAGACGAATTCGAGAGACATATACTATATACGAGACCGAAGTACAGAAACCCTAGGACGAATTCAGTCAAGGCAGCAGCACAAGACACACCCAAACGAAGATACAAGAGCTGTAAGAAGGTGCTGCATGTGTTTAATTCATTAAGTAGTTTTGTTTTATTGTGTTAGTAAACTTTAATTCATCAAGATTGGTGGCTTGTGTAATGTGACAACGGAAAGATTGCACTCCCTTAAAACTGCTTTCTCATCAATTAAAGTTTATATGTTGATGTCTTTGGTGACTTTTATTAGTGCATTGATAACCTCTGTGTCTAGCTGAGCGTTGATCGGGTCGCCATGCCTCTGCCCTCGCCTATTTATTAGATCGCCTATGCATTCTATGGTCTGTAGAAAAGTAGGAAGAAAGATAAATAGGATAGTCATAAGTAATCATTAAGGGTTTACTCGCCGATAAGATTAGAACCAACGAGAAAGGACTTAATCTCGGTGCGTTGCATCGAACTATACACTTCATATAAAACTAGCAATAAAACAAGTGACAAACTACTTATCTATCAGGACAGCCCTCTTATTGTCTCAAGTATTTATCTGTGTACGTGTGTGCTACTTGCTGATTCGTGCCTATTGGTTTAGTTTATTATTTAATTGCAACCAAATCGTGCCAGTCTCTCAGGCTGAACCCCCTTGCGTTAGAATAGGTTGTATAGCTAACTTAATTTATTAAAATATTGATTAGAATAACTAGATAATACGTTCCACTCTTAGTGATCGACACTCTACTTACCATTATATTCATACTGACCGGGTACACTGCTCGTTAAGTGTGTGTGTTATTGATAAGTCGGCTAAATATAAATTTAAAACTTGAGTAGGCATTAATACTGCTAAACCGCAACGACATATACGCGCATCACCTATCGAAGGCAAGGTCTCTTCGAATGATCCAGTAGTCATCGAAGTCCTCATTTCTAACCAAGAAATGAATGGAGCTTGTATGGACTGCGGAAGCCCTTGTGAAATCATATATGAGCATTGCTTCCGAAAGCTCGAGCCTTCGATCAAGTCTCAAAGGGTTGACTCAAAGATACCCTTGGTAGGATTCTCTGGCGAGCATTCGTGGCCTCTGGGAGAAGTTCCATTAGAAGTAACCATTGGAGAAGGCAAGCTTACGAGAATAGAAACCCTCATGTTCACCATCGTAAGGTCCAACTCCCCCTACAACTTGCTGATAGGAAGGACAGCCATGCAAAGGATGGGCATCGTGGTATCCACCATGCACGCGGCAATAAAATTCCACACACCTCATGGAATAGGAACCGTACTTTCTAGTTATCATCATAGAAGGGAAAGAGAAATTGGTAGAAGGATCAAGGAAAGCCCTCAAGAGCCTTCGAAGGCTATTCCAAGTCATACGAACACCAAAAAGCAAGTTGTGATAAATGAGTACCATCCAGAGCAGGCGATGGTCACCAAAGAGCAACCCCCTACTAATCCCAAGACAAATTTGGAAAAGCTGCGCAAAGCCAACAAGGAAACCCTCGCGCGGACATGTTCTGACATAGCTGAAGCCCCTCAAACACTAAGGACCGAGGGCAAGTCCTCCGACGCAGAACATAAGCTTGATAAGTCTAAACACGTCAAACCAATTAAGCAAGGGGTCAAGGTTAATTCTTCAAAAGTCCAAGCTATCGATAATATGCAAGCTTCGAAATCATCAAAAAGGCATAGGGGGTCAGACTCTGTTAGAAATAAGATATTCGCAAGTCCTCTCGCTAAAGCACCTTCCGAACACAGTCAGGACAGAAAACAGCCACCAAGGATGAAGGATAAGTGGAAATTATACATAGACGGGACCTCGAATTCCGATGGTTCGGGAGCGAGTCTAATCCTAATCAACCCAAAAGGAAAAGAGTACGCTTACGCATTGCGATTTGAGTTCAAGGCTACGAACAATGAAGCAGAGTACGAAGCTCTGTTAGCTGGCCTCCGGCTCGCAAAAGGCATGGAGGCTGATGGCCTCTCCGCCTTCGTAAGCTCACAGCTAGTTACCAACCAAATCAAAGGCTCCCACGCGGTAGAACAGCCTACAATCAAGAAGTATTTGGACGTAACGAAGGAGCTTCTTCAGGAATTTAAACCATATGAGGTAACGCATGTTCGTAGAAGCCATAACAAGAAAGCAGGTATCCTAAGTAAGCTATCTTCAACGGCCATGGCTCATCTGCCCGAAGAGGTTTTAGTAGAAATATTGGTCCATAGGTCAATCGCACAAGATGAAGCCTCTGACGAAGGCTCTAACTGGATGGCTCCAATAAGGACATACTTGATAAGTGGTATTCTGCCCGATAATCCAAAAACAGCACGAAAGATCAAAGTTAAAGCCCCTCAATACAGGCTTATAGGGGAAAACCTTTACAAAAGGTCTTGCTCGTCCCCATGGCTTCGTTGTGTGGGACTGAAGCAGGCTTCAAGCATCCTCTATAATATCCATGAAGAATCTTGTGGAAGGTACGTAAGCCCTAGATCCATCGCCTCAAAAGTAGCAAGATGGGGGTACTATTGGCCATCTATATTGGAAGATGTAACAGAAGTAATCAAAGCATGTGCGACATGTCAGACATACTCAAGAGCTCGGAACCCATTAAAGTATGACACGTCTTCTATCGCATCAGCGAGGCCTTTCGGCCAATGGGGAGTCAGCATAATTGGACCCCTAGCAGCAGCCCCCGGAGGGGTACAATTCTTGGTCATAGCCATAGACCACTTCACCAAATGGGTGGAGACTCAGCCTTTGGCATCAATAACAGGAAAGCATGTGGAAAAATTTGTGTGGGAACACATAATCTGCAGGTTCGGAGTCCCACAAGTCATCACTTCTTATAAAGGGAAACACTTTGCCGAAGGGGTATTTCCTCCTTTCTGCAAAAGCCTGAATGTGAAGCAAATATTCACTTGTGTCGACAAGGACATTGTCATTGAAATCGAGACAAAGTTGGGGCAGTATCAGCATGAGTGGGTAGATAAGTTACCCAAAGTCCTGAGGGCATATAAGAATATGTCCTTCAAATAAACGCAAGCAAAGCCAAGTCGAAGGGTCCAGCGGCAAAGAGAGATGCTGCGAAAACAAAGCATGCGAGCCCGAAGAACTGGATACTAGCTTTTGTAAGTTTTTACATATAAGACTTATTTTATTTTATTTAAAAAAAAAAAAAAAAAAAAGCACTTAGTTGTTTTTCAATTTCATGTAACGCATTCTTCTCACATGGGAAAGAAGCATTAATGGTAGGTGTCCTAGTGTTCATTTCTACAAATGATGTAATCCTCCCTACCCACTTAATGATATAACGCATTTCCCTCAAAATCTCTTGTTTCGTTTTATACAACAAAGATTTGTTCAGCCAAGTACTTTACAAGTTTCAATGTCGAAGGATGAAGCAAGACACATGTCTTGTATACAAATAGCATCCATTACAATTCACATTAACTTTCCTATAAAGTCTTAGGGTAATAAAAGCCCTCTGCAACTTAAGGATGAAGACGGAGTGGGTCGCGACCCTCTGTCGCAGTCAAATTATACGATTGCCAAAATCTTGGTCCAAAATACACACAATGAGGATATAATCTCAGGATGTATGTTTACGTTAAAAAAAAAAAAAAAAAAAAAAACGTAAGAGAAGATAAGCATGATATCAAAAATGGGATGCAATCCCTACGATTGGCATTTATAAAGCCATATCCAACATAAACATGAGAATAATTGTCTAAGTTCTGGGTCGAAGCCCAGACATACGAAAGATAAATTGTTCAAACAGGCACACGCCTGACAAAAGCACCATAAATTATTAAACACAAAGGCACATGCCTTCAACCATGGTAAATTGTTTAAAAATGGGTACATGCCACCCCCAGAGACTGAATTAATGCCAACATGGCAACCTTCAAGCATTCTTAGAAGAGTTTGGATCCTCTCGGTGAGCTGGAGACATAGGCTTCACAGATAAGGTTCTCTTGGTTGGAGACGGATGCTGTATATTCTTTGGTTTTTTGGAGAGGAGATCTTCGATGGAGGCTGAAGGATCTTTGGTTGCTTCGGCAAGGAAGGGGTACTCTGCTGTCGTGAACGCATTGCCAGCTTCATCATATTCTCGCACTGAATTCGGATGGTAGTATGGTACCTCCGACAGCACAATTGGTTTTTTGGTCTCAGCGATCTCCTCCAAAGTTGTGCACTTGCCATGGAATATAGCCGCATTCACTAGCTTCCCCACAACCTCTCCCACCTCATCGCTATGGTACAGCTCCATAGCAATGTAGGGGACAACCTTCAATACAACTTCAGCCCTATCTCTCCTCAAACTTTGGCATTCAAACTTCAACTTATCCAACTCTTGACAGCGCTTGACATCCTGCTCCACCAATCTGACCCTCTCAGTCTCCAAACCAGTACATTTAGACTCCAGGGCACTCACCTGGGTCTTATAACCAACAACCTTAGCCTCATCCACCTTTAGCCTACCACACTCAGCCTGCGACTTCTTCAACTGCTCTTCAAGATCTTCCATCTTTGCTCGAAGGGCTTCATATCTGGGATGCTTCTCAAAATCTACCATTGCTTCATCACATCTGGACTCCAACTTAGCATAGTTCTTCTCCCTTTCTTTCTCCCTAGCTACGATGACAACAACCTCCTCTTTAGCCTCCTTAACCTTGTTAATCAACGCCTTTGTACGAAAACTAAAATGGTTATCCAACATGGCCTGCCTGGTGTAACTCTTGTCATAGAGATCACACAGCTTCTCAATAGACATCTCATTCATCGTTTTCCTCCAAGAAGCAGGAGTGACATTTTCAACAAGCAAGCGGCAGGAAAGGGCATCAGGCAGCTCCTTGGTGTTGGGCAGCCCTAAATAAAGAACAAAAACAAGAAAAACATAAGATACGGAACATTTTAAGAAAAGAAAAGTGAAGAGTGGCTTGCTCACCATGGATGTCATCATCACCAATTTCTTCAGTCGAGTACATCAGGGTTTTCCCACGAGCTTTCTCTACTTTTTGTTTGATATTCCTTGATGTGGGGGTGGGAGCATTGGATTTCCTCTTTGGAACAGCCTTGATAGCTTTGGCACTAGTACCTTTTCTAGTCCTCACCCTGTCTGCAATACTATAGGAACCCATGATCTTCAGTTGATCAGAATCGAAAGGTGGGCAATCGGAATCAGCAATGTCCTCCACAAAAAGAGGGGTTTCCTCAGTACTCACTGGCTTAGTAGGAGGAAGTATAGAAAGAGGTTTCGCTGCAGAGGCATCGACATCATTATTGTTAACAGATCTAGATGGAGATCCCACTCCATAGCTTACATCTTGAGGGTCCCTTGGAATGAAACTAACTTCTTTGGCACCTCCGGCAACAACAAAATTTCTGAAAGCCATCTCTGCAAAAACAAACAAAAAGGAGATGAATATCAGCAGATAAGTTATTTAAATTATTTAAATAAGATATATACATACTTTTTCCTTCACAAATTATTTCAGGATGCAACGGAGAGCCTTCCCAACTCTCAGCAATACCAGCCATGAACAAGATAGATTCGGGGAATGTCTGGACATTAGCAGGATGTCGTGCAAGCCGCTGATACAAGGGCTCGCTCCTTACCTCGTAGGGCAAAGGGTCATTATATTTCTTCTCATCATACATAAACGCTTCATCAAGCAAAGCTGGGTACTCGGACGGTATAATTGTACTTTCAACATAAAAGAATTGACCTTTCCAATTTCTTATGTTTGAAAAGGGCTTCGTCACAAGGACGGGAACATCATGTTCACCCGTTTTGGCAATAGTCACCCAATCCCCGCCGGGATACAAATTTACAAAACCCCTAAGAACATCTAACGAGGGCTCATACCCGTAAGCTTTACACATCACGATGTAGGTGGTCAGTTTGGCAAGCCCAAAGGGGTTAAATCTGAAAATGTGCACCTTATAGTATTGCAAAAACTGCAAGAAGATCAAAGGATGAAGGGAATCCGAAGGTTTGACTGGGTAAATGCGTGCACATACAAGCCCACATACCCTGCGGGGGCATCGAAAACATTTTGTCTTTTACTTGGAAGTATGATTTTGAGCCCAGCAGGTAAGGGGTAATCATGAAGGAAATCAGATAATGCTGCTTTTGATAAAGTGCATGTTTGTTCCCTAATTATTCTTTTTGCTGCCATACTCATGTCGCTATAAAAAAGTATAAAGATCAAAGAGATAGGATGGAAATTTTACCTTTTCGTTACAATGGAAGCACAAGAACACAGATTGCTGTGTTTGTATTTTGGGCGAAAGGTTAAAGTGATCTAGGGTTTACCGTGCTAAGAGTTTAAATACCCATCATGCCTTTAAATCCTGGCCATACACGTGTTTATTTACCCCTCTTATGCAAACGGATTTCAAACGAATTCAAAAATTGAGTTGACGTTTCACATTTACCGAAGATTGGGTTATTAAGGCTAATGGAAGGATAATCATTAACCCGCATTAAATGCGCGGGTTAGTTGGACATTTATTTTATTTTATTTTATTTTTGCACGGAAGTGTAATTTAATGGGTGTAATGCATGTTGATTTTTTGAGTCGAATGCAATATATACTCGTACATATATATCACTTTCGACTGGGGGGCTTGATGATGTACCCTCCGAACGGGTCGAAGGACTCCCCTTCGAGCCTGTAGAAAGCCCTCCCTTCGGAGGCCCAGGTTAATCTCCTAACACGTTTCATTGGCGTAAAACCATTCGCCTGCGAACTGGTTACCATGTGGGAATTCGCCAATCGAAGCCCTAAGCCCTTCGGGGTATCTCCTACGAAGGAACTAGCACGAAGGACAATCCTGACCTGGTCAAACCCACGTCTCCTCTTCCCTTGGCTTTCCCGCCAAAACAGAGATCGTGGGCTACAAAGCCCTAGCGGTTACCACAAATCATGGGACGCCCCCATGATCTCCGAAACATGTGCAAACCGCCCACTAAGGCCTATTTCTCCCCTATAAATAGCTTAGTCGGGCATGAACAATGTAAGTTAACTTCATTCCTGTCATTTACAACCTACATTATCATTACACATACTTACTCGCACCCCAGAGGTGGTTCGCAGGGTCCAACCCCTGCGCAATCACTTAACGTAGTGTCTTCGTATTTCTTATTTCAGGTTAAGAACAAGCTTGGTGCAATCTCAACACCCCATTATTCCTTTGATCACCATCGAAGGCTTGGTCGTGCAATTATTTGTACAATCAGCTGCTTACAACCAGAGATTTCAGGAGCTGGCTTTGCTGTGTCCTGAAATGGTTCAGACTGAGACAAGGTTGATTGAGAGGTATATCGGTGGTTTACCGAAGTCCATAAGAGGTGATGTGACTACCTCGAGAGCTGTAGATCTTCATGAAACCATGGAGACAGCAAACAAGTTGATGGATCAAGAACTGGAAGATGTTCCAGAAAAGAGTGCTGACCACAAAAGGAAGTGGGACGACCACTCGAAGGGTAGTAACAGTAACTCTCAGAACAAGGGGCAGGATATAGCTAAAGCTTACGCAGCTGGTTCAGGTGATAAGAGGGGATATGACAGAGAGTATGACACTTGGCAAGGAACTGTAAAATGCAACAGTGAAATGCAACAACTGCCAGAGAGTATGACAGTGCACAGTGAAATGCAACAACTGCCAGAGAGTATGACACTTGGCAAGGAACTGTAGGGCATGACCCTTAGCCACCGCTCAAGCAGCACCACCCCACAACCATAGGGCGGAAGTCACCTGCTTCGGGTGCGGTGAAAAGGGTCATTACCAGAATGAGTGCAAAAAGCCCCGTAACCAGGAAAATGGTGGTGGACCAGGTAACCAGGTAGTAGTAGCTAACAATGGAAACCAGGGCAATGGTGGAGGAGCCCGTTGAAGAGTTTATGCTGTGGGCAGAAGGGAAGCCTAGGACGACCCAAATGTGGTGACAGGTATGTTTCATTTAAATAATCATTATGCTTCAGTATTGTTCGATACAGGAGCAGATTGAAGTTTTGTGTCGACTGCTTTTAGTCCTTTAATTGATATAGCCCCAACCAGCTTAGATAATGTCTTTGACGTAGAAATAGCTAACGGGAACCTAGAAAGAGTTGGGACCATTATAAGGGGTTGCACTCTAAATTTATTAAACCGCCCATTCAACATTGACCTTATGCCAGTAGAGTTGGGTAGTTTTGACATCATCATAGCGATGGATTGGCTATCGAAATATCATGCCGTCATCATCTGTGATGAAAAGACCGTCAGAGTACCCTATAGGAACGAAGTTCTGATAATTGAAGGAGATCGGAGTGATCGTGCGCGTTCGTCAAGATTGAGCATCATCTCATGTACGAAGGTGCAGAAGTGCATTGAGAAAGGATGTCACCTCTTTCTAGCTCACGTCACTAAGAAAAAGGAAAAGGAGCCTGGAGAGAAACGATTGGAAGATGTGCCAATCGTGAGGGATTTCTCGGAAGTTTTTTCCGAAGACCTACCTGGACTCCCACCGGCCAGAAAAATCGAATTTCAAATCGATTTGATGCCAGGAGATACGCCTGTAGCGCGAGCACCCTATTAGCTAACACGTACGGAGTTACATGAGTTGTCTGATCAGTTAGCTGAACTGTCCGAAAAAGGTTTTATCAGACCGAGTTCTTCGCCGTGGGGAGCTCCTGTCTTGTTTGTTAAGAAGAAGGATGGATCCTTCAGGATGTGTATTGACTATCGGGAGCTGAATAAGCTAACCATCAAGAATAGGTACCCACTCCCGAGAATTGACAATTTATTTGATCAGTTGCAAGGTCCATCGGTTTAATCCAAGATAGACCTGAGATCGGGTTATCACCAACTCAAACTCCGGGAAGAGGATATCCCGAAGACCGCATTCCGAACCCGATATGGTTGATGAACTCAAATAAGTATATTTTATCATCATCATTTATCCTATTTATTTGACTTGTTTTATTATATTATATATGAGAATTGATACGTTAATGTTTACTTTTGTAATTCTCAGGTCAAAACAAGTATTATGTGAAACTTGGCAATTTTGGACTAATTATGGAGCAAAACAAGCAAGATGTTAAGAGTCTACTGAAATGTACAAGATCAAGATCATTCTGCTCCAGATACGCCGCAACATACTTCGTACATACGGCGTATCACTATCAAGATTTCACAAGTTACGATCCAAGACAGCAAAGGACATGCGCCGCATAGAGAAATGGAGTTACGCCGCATCTTAAGGCGGTGTACGAATATTCCTGAATATATTAATCTTGGACCCCACTCGAAGTTAAGTCAATGCACCGCATCTACTTATCCTATGCGCCGCATCTAACCCTCAGACAGAAACTATAAATACCCCAAGGCCAGACGAATTTCGAGACATATAGATCCTACACACAAAGACCGAAGAAACCCTAGAGCCGAATTCAGACGTGTTAGCAGCACAAGACACACCCTAAACGAAGATACAAGAGCTGTAAAAAGGTCCTGCATGTATTCAATTCATTAAGTAGTTTTGTTTTATTGTATTAGTACACTTTAATTCATCAGGATTGATGGGTCGATTCCATGTGACTACGGAAAATCATGGGCACCCCTTAAAATTGCTTTCCCATTAATTAAAGATTATATGTTGATGTCTTTGGTGACTTTTATTAATGCATTGATAACCTCTGTGTCTAGCTGAGCATTGCTTGGGTCGCCATGCCCCTTCCTCGCCTATTTATTCTATCGTTTCTAGGATAGTGGGATAGACATAAGTGATCATTAAGGGTTTACTCGCCGATAAGATTAGAGCCAACGAGAAAGGGTTAATTACATACACTTCATATAAAACTAGCAATAAAACAAGTGACAAGCTACTTAATTATCAGGACAGGTCTTCTTATTGTCTCAAGTATCTATCTGTGTACGTGTGTGCTAATCGCTGATTCGTGCTCATTAGTTTAGTTTATTATTTAATCATAACCAAACCGTGCCAGTCTCTCAGGCTGAACCCTCTTGCGTTAGATTAGGTTGTATAGCTAACTTAAGATATTAAAATACTGATTAGAATAACTAGATAATACGTTCCACTCTTAGTGATCGACACTCTACTTACCATTATATTCATACTGACCGGGTACACTGCTCGTTAAAGTGTGTGTTTTATTGATAAGTCGGCTAAATATAAATTTAAAACTTGAATACTGCTAAAGCCACAACGACATCACGCGCGCGCCAAATCTTTGGAGCCGCTACCGTGGATATAAAAGAATTAGAGCAATACACACGTACACATCAAGTTTTTGGCGCCGTTGCCGGGGAGTGAATTGTTATTATCTGTTAATTTGATTAGTATTTTAATTAGGTTTTTCTTTTTAATTTTTAGATTCTAACCGCTAACCCTGTTATATATTAGATAAATTGCATTCATTGTATTATTTGCATTTTTTTTTTGTGTTTTTATTTTCTTTAATTTTTGTTTCTTTTAGTTTGTTTTTATTTTTGTTTTTATTTTTCTATTTTTCTGCATTCCGCTATCGTTGTACTGAGCTGATATAAACGATACGGCGCATCTGTTTTCACAAATACGGCGTATTGCGTTTAATTTTTATAAAAAACAACGCGTTTAATAAATTCGAGTACGACACATCTTTCCCCAAGATACGGCGTATTCTGTTTTTAATAAGAAATTTTTCTAAAACCCTAACGCCATACGACGCATCTGTTTTAACAGATACGGCGTATTGTTTATTTATATTAAAAACAGTTTTCGAATTATTAAACAGATACGACGCATCGATTTCTATCGATACGGTGCATCTACTAAATCAAAAATCTTGTATTTTGAAACGTAACGAAAATACGGCTCATTAGCTTTTGTTAATACGACGCATTTAATTTTAATAAATATAATCGATTTTTGATAATTAAACTTGATACGGCGCATTCTAAAATCATAAGCGGCGTATCTGCTTTCTGAATAAAAGTCTGAATAAATTTTAACGATTGTAAGATATGGCGTATCCAACTTTTTGGATACGGCGCATCGTCTGCAGATATCAGTAACTTTTATTTTTCGTATTCCGTTTTCGTTGTTAATTATCTGATATATTACTTTCTTGAACATACCCTACTGATGCTTTTGTGATGGTTTCAGGAAGTGCATGAGCAGGAGTTCAACTAAGAACTTGATTATGCCTTTCGAAGATCCTGAACGAGCCCTACATTCGCTTAAAAGACTTTTCAACACAAAAAGCTTTGATATCTCAAGTTCGTTCGAGCTTGATTACTTTTCTGAAGAGAAAGAGGAAGAAGAAACAGAAACAATGACGGAAAACACTACTATGGAGGAATACATGAACAAAACCCGTGCTGATTACAGTTCAGGAGTTGCTAGACCAAAGTTTGATGAAAAGTCAAAGTTTAAGATGAAGGGTCAGTTTCTCAAGGAGCTAAGAGAAAATGCTTTCAGTGGAACAGAACATGAAGATGCTAATGAACATGTTGAGAAAGTCCTCGAGATTGCAGATTTGTTTACTACAGAAGGAGTCTCTGACGATCAACTCATGCTAAGAATCTTTCCAATTTCGCTTAAAGGAGCTGCTAATAAGTGGCTAAGGAATGAACCTGCTAATTCAATCACAACATGGGAAGATTTGAAGAGCAAATTCCTGAAAAGATATTGTCCACCTGCTAAAACTGCTAAAAAGATGGAGGCTATCAACAGTTTCAAGCAAGAGTCTGATGAAACTCTTTATCAAGCTTGGGAACGATTTAAAGACCTATTGATGAAATGTCCTCAACATTATCTAAGTCCAATGCAGGAGATAATATTGTTCTATCAAGGATTGGACGTGCTTACTAGACAAATCTTGGATGCTAAGGGAGCTGTGCCTCAAATGAGTGCAGCCGATGCTAGAAAAGCTATCCAAGAAGCTGCTGATCACTCTCAAAAATGGCACGATGGAACCTCTACTAGATCTAAAAGCAGCACTAATTTTGACGGGTTAGCTGCAATTCAAGCTCAATTGGATAAAATTAGTAGAGAGATGAAGAAGCGTGATGAGAAAGTTTATGCTGCCCAAGTTGGATGTGAAAAATGCGAAGGACCTCACTACACTAAAGATTGCCCTAATAAGAATAAAAGTGAGACTTTTGAAGAAGCATACTACACACAATTTGGACAACCATTCCGACCTTCAGGAAAATTTAGGGAAGCTGCTCCGGGATACTATCAAAAGAACAACTTTAATCCCACTTATCAAGAAAGGAGGCAGACTTTGGATGACACTTTAAAGCAAATTATGGCCGATGCTGCTAAAAGACATGAAGAGAACACTGCTATGATCAAAGAAATCCGAGCCTCAACGGATACTATAACAAGAAATCAAGGAGCTTCGATCAAAGCATTGGAACAACAAATTGGATAAATGAGCAAAGTTCTTCAAGAAAGGGGATACGGAAGTTTACCTAGCTCAACTGAAACCAACCCAAGAGATCATGTCAAGGCCATAAGCACCACTGAGGAAGTCACGCCTAACATACCTAGAAGATTGATGAATGGTGATGATGCTGCAAAGCCCGAATTTTTCTTTAATTCTTCAATCAGTTTAAGGAGGTTACTCAAAGAGAAGACAAAAATTGAAGAGGAGATCAAGGCTACAATGAAAGAAGAGAGCTCTGCAACTGACTTACATGCCTTGCCTCATAAAGAAAAGATTTCACCGTGGTGGAAAACATGGATGCTTATCGTGATGTTGAGATGGGTGACGTGATCGTTGGGAAACCATTTTGTAAGGAGGTCGAAATTAACGCTAAAAGATTTGAAGGAAAGATCACCTTTAAAAGTGGAAGCAACGTCATCACTTACATGATGCCTCGTGCTCACCCAAGGTTTAAACATGCCCCTAATAAATTTTGTTACAAATTTACACCATTTCTTTTTGTAGATGAAAATGACGCTGAGAAAGGGATCGAGTATATGTACCAAAAGATGAAAGGATTCTACAAAGGTGTACTTGAATTGGGGCCGGAATATGTTCGTGACGAAGTAATTCGCAACTACATCGTGCACGGACATGTGGGGATCAATAAGACAAATTAAGGAGCTGAACGTGAGTCTAACTTGAAGACTCTGGAATAAAGACAAGTGCTAACCGGGAGACAACCCGGATGAAAATTTTACTTTTCTGTTCTGTGTCGAGTCTGTCAGACCTGCAGAAGATACGGCGCATCTCCGTCGTAAGATGCGACGCATCGCCTGCACTGGTCATATCTTATTTAATTTTCTGCATTTTTATTTTTGACTTTAAAACTTTCTGTCAGTATTTTAATGCGGCGTATCCCTGGTTAAGGATGCGACGCATCTTCTATTCTGATTCGTACTTATTCCAGGCACGATACTGCGTATCTTCTTCCATAAGATACGGCGTATCGACTGACCTGACGATTTTCATTTTTAATTTTTTGCTTTTATTTTTACTAACTACTAATGTATTATGCAAGTTTGAACCTTCTTAACTCAGGTGTGTTAAAGTCTGAATGGTATTATAGATTCCTGCATTCTTGTGGATACATCATTTTTGAAGATTAAACGTTCTCATCCACAAGAAAGTTGATTTTTGCTCTTATACAAATAATGGAGGATCATACCGAGCAAATCTCAGGGGAGTTTTTCTGTTCTAATTCTTTTATTTTCCAGTTTTTAATCTTTGATACAAACAACGAGGGCGTTTTTTAACTTAAGTGGGGGGATTGGAGAATTAGAACACTTACTTGTCCTAAACTTTTTCAAAATATGCTTAAAATGCGCTTAATATATCAAAATTTAAATTTTTAGCATGTTTTTGTTTAAAGTCTAAATTACATAGCTGCACACATAATATTATTCCCAAAAATTGTGAACTTTTCAAAATTCACAAATCTATGAGTGTGCCGGTGACTTGTAAACTTTAGAACTTGGCCTGTATACTATTCGAGACCACCATAATAAGTATTATCTATATAATTGGAATGACTTGTCTAAATTGGTAAATTTCTAGGATTACACCCAAAATAGCCTTTATATTTTATGTGATATTAACTAACTATAATTGATTAGTTAACCCCCGTATAAACCCTTTTTGTTACTCTCACTTTTAGAGTAAGATACCCCTAGAAAAACACTCAGAGCCATTCCTTTCGTTTCTTACACCTTTGTTATAATGTTTCGTTACACCCTTACACCTTAGCCTACCCTGTAGATTAAAATCCGTGGTTAATTGCTTTAGGCAAAGTGTGTTTCCTTACATTACCTGTGTTCGCGTGCGTAATTCATTATCTTTAGTTGAGTCAGGAAATTGCACAATGCAATTGGTATGAAAGTAAATATTGTATATCTTTGAGTTTATTTTTCGTGTGTTTACTACTTTCACTATTACAGTTATTTCTGAAAGTATGAAAATTATGGAAAAATTATCCGGAAAAATAGTGATAGTAAAGTTGTGAAATTTTACACATATATGTTGATGTCAAAAAAAAAAAAAAAAAAAAAAAAAAAAAAAAAAAAAAAAAAAAAAATCGAAAAAAAAAAAAATAAAAAAAAAAAAAGAAAAAAGAAAAGTTGGAAGTTTGTTTTAACCAACTTATGTAAAGTTTTGTATTAAGTGGGCGATATCACCTCTATTTGTTGTATATTATATTTATGGATTGAATGGGAGTTGGCCGTTATGGGAACGCCAACTAAGGTTATTCTTTGATTGAGATTTTGTTGAGTATAATTCGTGTCTACTTAAAGCGTGTGTTTCAAGTGTTAAAGCGTGAGTTATTCAATGATATGAGTCTTATTCATGGGATGGTTGGGAAAGTAATTTACCACACTTAGGATTTTAATTTATCTGTTTTGTTTATTTTTCATTTTACACCAATTTGTATCCCAAATATTATCCATACCCTATATTATTCTTTATCCAAACCTTTGATTTATTGAGATTAGGGATTTGAGCAATCTTAAGTATCGTAGTCGTGGATTCGGCTATGTATTTATGATTTTGTCTCCCTTTTTGATATAATATTATTGGTAAAGATTACTTGGTCCTATCTTTAGCCCATTCGAGTTAAGGATTTGAGCAATTGCAAGAATCGTGTTCGTGGATTCGATCATGTATTTGTGATTTTGTCGCCTTTTCTGGAATGTGAGATCGATAGAGATTAAGGAGAATGATTTACCCTTAACCAACAAACCCTTTTTACCGCTTTAGACTTGTTATTCCTTAGCTTTAGTGGAGGAGATGCGTATACTTGCCAAGCTTATGATAGAATATTCGTCACGACTGGACAGTTAAACGATTAGATTTGCTTTTATCAAAATATTTTATTTTATCTCTAATTCGTTAAGTGTTTGGTTGTGCAATTATGACAAAAACGAATACATGTTTAAATATAAAAATAAATCCTAATATCTTTTAGGATACATTTTCATAAGATTTATTCTAAGGTTTACTTGGGGACAAGTAAAGTTCAAGTGGGGGGATATTTGATGAACTCAAATAAGTATATTTTATCATCATCATTTATCCTATTTATTTGACTTGTTTTATTATATTATATATGAGAATTGATACGTTAATGTTTACTTTTGTAATTCTCAGGTCAAAACAAGTATTATGTGAAACTTGGCGATTTTGGACTAATTATGGAGCAAAACAAGCAAGATGTTAAGAGTCTACTGAAATGTACAAGATCAAGATCATTCTGCTCCAGATACGCCGCAACATACTTCGTACATACGGCGTATCACTATCAAGATTTCACAAGTTACGATCCAAGACAGCAAAGGACATGCGCCGCATAGAGAAATGGAGTTACGCCGCATCTTAAGGCGGTGTACGAATATTCCTGAATATATTAATCTTGGACCCCACGCGAAGTTAAGTCAATGCGCCGCATCTGCTTATCCTATGCGCCGCATCTAACCCTCAGACAGAAACTATAAATACCCCAAGGCCAGACGAATTTCGGGATATATAGATCCTACACATGAAGACCGAAGAAACCCTAGAGCCGAATTCAGACGTGTTAGCAGCACAAGACACACCCTAAACGAAGATACAAGAGCTGTAAGAAGGTCCTGCATGTATTCAATTCATTAAGTAGTTTTGTTTTATTGTATTAGTACACTTTAATTCATCAGGATTGATGGGCCGATTCCATGTGACTACGGAAAACCATGGGCACCCCTTAAAATTGTTTTCCCATTAATTAAAGTTTATATGTTGATGTCTTTGGTGACTTTTATTAGTGCATTGATAACCTCTGTGTCTAGCTGAGCATTGCTTGGGTCGCCATGCCCCTTCCTCGCCTATTTATTCTATCGTTTCTAGGATAGTGGGATAGACATAAGTGATCATTAAGGGTTTACTCGCCGATAAGATTAGAGCCAACGAGAAAGGGTTAATTACATACACTTCATATAAAACTAGCAATAAAACAAGTGACAAGCTACTTAATTATCAGGACAGGTCTTCTTATTGTCTCAAGTATCTATCTGTGTACATGTGTGCTAATCGCTGATTCGTGCTCATTAGTTTAGCTTATTATTTAATCATAACCAAACCGTGCCAGTCTCTCAGGCTGAACCCCCTTGCGTTAGATTAGGTTGTATAGCTAACTTAATATATTAAAATACTGATTAGAATAACTAGATAATACGTTCCACTCTTAGTGATCGACACTCTACTTACCATTATATTCATACTGACCGGGTACACTGCTCGTTAAAGTGTGTGTTTTATTGATAAGTCGGCTAAATATAAATTTAAAACTTGAATACTGCTAAAACCACAACGACATCACGCGCGCACCAAATCTTTGGAGCCGCTACCGTGGATATAAAAGAATTAGAGCAATACACACGCACACATCAATGGTCATTACGAATTCCAAGTTATGGCTTTCGGCTTGACTAATGCACCAGCTGTATTCATGAACCTCTTGAATCGGGTGTGTAAGCCGTATTTGGATAAATTCGTAATAGTATTCATTGATGATATCCTAATATATTCCAAGAATGAGAAAGAGCATGAGGAGCATCTCAAGCTAGTTCTGGAATTATTGAAAAAGGAGGAGTTATATGCTAAGTTTTTGAAGTGTGAATTCTGGATATCGACTGTGCAGTTTCTGGGTCACGTGATAGATAGACAGGGCATTCACGTGGATCCTGCCAAGATTGAGGCAATAAAGGATTGGGCAACGCCCACAACGCCTACTTAAATACGACAATTCTTAGGACTTGCCGGCTATTACCGAAGGTTTATTGAAGGCTTTTCTAAGATAGCTAAGCCGTTGATGAAACTGACACAAAAGAATGTGAAATACGACTGGGGAGATAACGAGGAAGAAGCTTTTCAACTCCTTAAGGAAAGGTTGTGTAGTGCACCTATTTTGGCCTTACCCGAGGGTAGTGAAGATTTTGTTGTGTATTGCGACGCATCACACAAAGGTTTGGGAGCTGTATTGATGCAGAAAGAGAAGGTGATAGCATACGCTTCTCGACAGTTGAAAACCCATGAGAAAAACTACACAACACATGACCTAGAGTTAGGATCAGTCGTGTTTGCACTGAGAATTTGGAGACACTATCTTTATGGCACTAAGTGCGTGGTGTATACCGACCACAAAAGTCTACAGCACATTTTGAACCAGAAGGAGCTGAACATGAGACAGCGCCGATGGTTGGAATTACTTAGCGACTATGATTGTGAGATCCGTTACCACCCAGGGAAGGTAAATGTGGTTGTCGACGCCCTCAGCAGAAAAGAGCGGATCAAACCCCTCAGAGTCAGATCGTTAGGGATGACGATCAGTTCGCCGCTTCCAGCAAAAATTCTTGAGGCTCAGAGTGAGGCACTCAAGGATGAGAATCGACCACGTGAGAAAATTTACGGAATGCCAGAGAGTGAGAATGGCTTCGTAAAAAGATCCGATGGAGTTTTGTGTTATGGGGACCGGAGTTGGATCCCGCTATATGGAGGAATTCGTGATTTGATTATGCACGAATCCCACAAATCCAATTACTCCATCCATCCAGGATCTGACAAGATGTACTTAGATTTGAAGAAGTTGTATTGGCGGCCAAACATGAAGGTCGATATAGCCGAGTACGTCAGTAAGTGTTCAACGTGCTCGAAGGTCAAGGCTGAACACCAAAGACCATCCGGTCTGCTTGTTCAACCTGAAATCCCATAATGGAAATGGGAGCGTATCACTATGGATTTCATCACCAAGCTGCCTAAGACGTCGAGCGGTTACGACACGATCTGGGTGATCGTTGACCATCTCACTAAATCAGCTCATTTCCTTCCTATTAAGGAGAATGATAGCATGGACAAACTTGCGTGACTGTATGTGAAGGAAATCGTCGCAAGGCATGGTGTGCATGTTTCTATTATCTTTGATCGAGACAGCCGTTTCACGTCCAACTTCTGGAGGTCGGTTCAGGACGCATTGGGAATCGACCTTGACATGAGTACACCTTATCATCCTCAGACTGATGGTCAGAGTGAAAGGACTATCCAGACATTAGAGGACATGCTGAGAGCCTGTGTGATTGAATTTGGGAATGACTGGGATAGGCATTTGCCTTTAGCCAAGTTTTCCTATAACAACAACTATCACACCAGCATTAAGGCTGCCCCGTATGAGGTGCTTTATGGTCGTAAGTGCAGATCGCCAATTTGTTGGGCTGAGGTCGGAGAAAGCCAACTTACCGGACCAGACCTAGTCCACGAGACTACTGAAAATATCGTGCAGATCAAGAGCCGAATGCAAGCGGCTCGTGACCGTCAAAAGAGTTATGCCGACAAGAGGCGAAAACCCCTTGAGTTCCAAGTGGGTGACAAAGTGATGTTAAAGGTCTCGCCATGGAAAGGCATGATAAGATTTGGCAAGCGTGGTAAGCTGAACCCTCGCTATATTGGACCTTTCGAAATTCTTGCCAGGATCGGGCCGGTAGCCTACCGACTCGAACTGCCATCCGAGCTCAGCGTTGTGCATGACGTTTTTCATGTCAGCAACTTGAAAAAGTGCTTATCTGATGATAACGTCGTCATTCCGTTGAATGAGATTCAGCTTGACGAGAAACTGAATTTCATCGAAGAGCCGATTGAAATCATGGACCGGGAAGTTAAACGGCTAAAGCAGAGTCGTATCCCAATTGTGAAGGTCCGTTGGAACTCTCGCAGAGGCTCCGAGTACACCTGGGAGCGAGAGGATGAAATCAAGCGAAAATATCCTCATCTCTTTTCGAACCCAACAAGTAACGTGAATTGAAATCCGGGACGGATTTCCCGATTAGCTCGGTAAATTGTGACAAATGGTAATTTTCACGTTGTTAATTAATGATAAATGGTTATTTATTATTTTTAAGATGAGCATTTCTCTGCGCGTTTGCATGTTTCTGAGTATTTTTGAGCATTTTTGGGAGCTGTTCCGCATACTGTAGCTTACAGTCACTGCAGAAAAAGTTTATTTTTGTCAGTAAACATAAATTATTCCATTCCTGATAGTTACTGACAAGTTTCGTAATTAACTGAGAGCTTTCTCACATTTTACTGAAAAGCAACCGCACACGCGTACAAACAACACAGTATATATGGTAGCAGTCAAATAAATATATTTTTGAATCAATAATAATATTTTATTACATTTCTGACAAAAAACGTGAATAAAAACTTTATTTTATGTATATGTGTCCAAAAACATCAAACCGGGACTTTATGGTAACATTTTAGCTCAAACCGACACACGATACACCAACGAGGAGTAAAAATATTTTCCCTCCCCCTCTATCTTGTCCATACCCGGCCATATGCATACTCCCCCACTAAGGAAAATTTTTATCCCACTAAGTAGTATTTAGCTTATATAATATACCATATTACCCTAAATTGTAACACACCAAATTCACTTATCCATTTTGCTTTCAACAACATTCCTAGATCATTTTTTCTTTCAAAACTCAAGGCTCAACCTAACAAATCAAGATCCACAAAAATTCTTTGAAGTTCAAGTTAATCGGGGTGTACATTCAAGAGTTTCGGGTTAATTAGAACGTGTTTTGGGAAAATTTGGTGCAATTTGGGTCACTCTTGGTCATCCTAGCTCACGTATAAACATAAGCATTGTAAGGAAACATCAAAAAAAATTATAATCTTGTTGATTTCATGTTCATATGTTGTTTAATGATGTTACCAAGTGTTAAATGTGTATATTTTGTTAAAATGAAAAAGCTAGGGCTTGGTATTTAATTATGTAGTGCTCGAATTTTTTTGATGTCATTATACAAATTAGAGTATTTCTTGCTTGTGTGGTAAATCTTGTTGTATGTGGTACTAGTTTGATGATACAAATGTGATTTGTGTTAATTACGCGAGTTTAAGACAATATATACATTTTTATGGTTATATATATGGATCGGCTAAAATAAAAATACAAAACTATTGGGGTTTTGAAAAACATAAAATTTTGGCTCAAGTGGTGAAATGGTGGAAATTATACTTGAAAATTTAATTTGGAACACTTATTGAATTAGCCGTAATTAATTGTGGTTAACTAGTGAAAACACAAATTTTGGTCGAATGGTATTATTTGGGTCGAATGATATATATTTTGACTAAGTTTGACTTTTTAGCTTAATAACTTATTTATAAGTGCTTAATTGATTTAATTAAAATTCGTTACATAACTAATAAACACTAAAAGGGAAAATGGGCTTAAATTAATATTTGGGTTATATTGGTGGTTCGGTGGCTGTTGGGCCGAGCCCAATGAGAAACCCAACACCTTTGACTTTTTGACCAAACGCGATGACGAACGTGTTAAATTGATTTTTAGAAACGTAACGATATATATATATATATATCTTGACTTAAAAAGGCTAAATAGTTTTTGGGCTAAAAATTGGACAATTGGGCTTAAGATGGATTTTCGGCCCAATGAGTATGTCGGGTGACAAAAATAAGTTTTGAAATATTTTTCGACCCACTATAAATATTTTTACTTAACGATACGATATATATAAGTTAAAACTATTTTGGACTTGTTTTGGGACGCGTTAGTCTCATAAAGGGTAATAAATGGAATTTTGGCCAAATCTTTATAAATGTTGACTTTTGAAGGTATATTGACTAAACGTTGACCTTGTATCGAAATCTATCATTAATAAGTAAACGTGACGATAACGATATATATAACGATAAAAATACTTACAACAACTAAAATATATATTACGGACAAATTTAGCAAATATAGTTAACAAAGTGAAATATTTGAGGAAATTGCAACACATGAGAAAATGGAAATGTTTGAATAAACGAATGGGTCATGCCCAATTTTCTAAAAATTCCAACACTTAGAGTATTTTTGATAAAAATACTTATACTTGTTTAATTTTCTAAATACTTAATCTTTATTTCAAATTTCTTATAATTAAAATTATATTATAAATAATAAAAAATATTCTTAATATAATATTCCTCCACTAACACTATTATTTTATTAATTTCTCAAAATCTATTTAATTAATTATAACCTTAATTAATTAAATACATAATTACTAAACTTTACCTAATATATATGTATGATAATATATATATATATATATATATATATATATATATATATATATATATATATATATATATATATATATATATATATATATATATATATATATATATATATTACTTACGAGATTTAACGATGAATACCAGCACGGATGTTCCGTCACAAGTATTCCCACCGTACACTTTCACCATGAGCCACCACCAAGAGTTACATACGATAAAACATTTTGAAATATACTTTACCACACAACAAGCAAGAAATACAAGAACATTGGTCACACGTAAAATTTTCAATTAAATTAAAGACATATAAGACACGAATATTTCGCTAAGACTTACCATACTGATTTAGGTTGCGTGTCGGAGCGGTTGCACTGTTTTGTTGATTGATTAGCAGGTTGCTATTGTTTTAAGGTGAGTTTACAGCCCCATATTTTTATACTTTTTGTTTTATAAGCTTTGGGGTGAGAAACATGCAAAACTATTTTCAGGGACCAAAAATGGATTTTGTTTTTATACAAACTTGTATGCAGAAACCTAAGTTTAGCTGAATCCCATTGCGCCCACTATCATCAACCGTCAATTCCCTCAGGGAAACCGTGTGATATAAATAGATCTATTGGGGATGACACTCCCAATCGGTTGGCTCGGCATAGTCAAAGCGAACGTATACCAATAAATGAATAGTATGAAAAGTATTTACTTGCTTAATACTTACAAGTTTTGTTGTTAAGTATACTTTGTCATACTTGTTTGAAGGTTTTCTTAAACCAATAAATGAATAGAGTTTGTAAGTGTCCGGTCATTTCTTTAGAACGAGTCGTAAAGTCATGCAGTTTTGAAAGGCGTGTTTGGGACAAACCATTATTTTGCAGTTAAAGTATTATCGTAAATGTCTTTTTTAGTCCTAAACGTGGAAATGATGCTTAATATATATTTTATATGTTCGGTATCTAGTTTATTAAATTTTACATCTTTCCGTCGAGTCGCCGCACTAAAATAATAAACTGAATCAGGAAACAGGTCACGGTACCACTAAATATAGGACGGTACCGTTATATTTAACGGTACCGTGGGGTATTTAAAGGTACCGTGCATCTGTCTGTCTGTTTTCAGTATTGGGTCATTTTCAGAAATTCATATAAAATCAACCATAAGTCCGTAGGAGTCGTGTCACCCATCATTTTAAAGAAAGTTGAGTCTACTTTCATTTGAAAAATACTTTTATGAATTAGTTCTAAATGAAATTATATTAGATTCCTTGATTTTCAACTAAAGGTCTTTTTGGTCATGCTGTTTGCGTAAATTTTTGGTTAAACTGAAAAAGGGCGTTTCAACTTTTGAACCTTGATGTGTTTTCGAAGTGACTTGGTAAAAATCTTTGAAATGGGGAGGAAACCAATTCGTTTTCAAATAAAATCAAGCTTAGTATACATTGTTATACTTAATACACAAAATGACGATAAGTATTTTTGTGTGTTATGCTAAATGACTATTTATTTTTCTTTGTGTCCTAGTATTGTTAATTAATATTTCTTTTAGTGCTTATAGTTATCTTTAGTTGAGCTAATTAAATCTATAATCACAAGCATTTTTCATGTCTTGTTGCTATGTGTTGATTATTAGTTTTTCGGCTTATGCGTCAATAGGACTTAGACTAGACTTCTTGCACTAAGTTGCGTAATTGATTTTGCATTGCATATAGGCATAGACCGCTTTTCTTGCATATGTGTTTTCGACATCTTGCAAGTTTCAAAATGCTTTAGTAACCTTCTTAGGAATGGAAACTAAGTTGGTTGATCATGTGTGTCGAAAAATATTGTCTTACACAATTATTTTTTCAAAGGCTTAAGTGTAAAATATACATACATACATACATACATACATATATATATATATATATATATATATATATATATATATATATATATATATATATATATATATCAGTGTTGCAAAAAAAGGTCTACAAGGCCGATTAATCGCCGATTAGGTGCTACAAGGCCACCGACCTTGCCGATTTATGTAACTGGGTCAAACAAATAGGTCAACCGTGGTCAACGGCGATCAACGGCGGTCAATGGTGGTCAAACTTTCCGGAAACCTATAAATCTTGCCGGAAGTACCCAAAACTCACTGTAAACTTATTTTGATCACTTATAGTAACTGTTTAAGTCTATTACAAGTTGTTTTTTAGAAAATACCTTGCCGGAAATACCTAAAACTCACCGGAAATACACAAAACTTGCCGGAAATAACTAAAATTTGTCAGTAATGCCAATCCGATTAATCCCGCCTAGACCGATTACAAGCTACAAGGTGGTCGACCGCCCGACTACCGATTCGCAATTTTTGCAACCTTGATATATATATATATAATATATATATATATATATATATATATATATATATATATATATATATATATATATATATATATATATATATATATCACTTCAAAATATTTAACACTTTCATTTAATCCGTAACATGATCTTTAAAACATCACATCATTTTGTCTTGCATGACCATGGGTTGTCTAAACAAGATAAAAGATCATATTAATATATTAGTATTTAAGTAAAAGAAAATGTATTAAACTTGCATTGATCTAACACACACACAAAAAATATTTTAAACATTTAGTATTTTACGTATGTTGTATAAAAATAGTTAAGATAATTATTTTTATACTAATGAGATGTCGAAAAACTAAGAATATTATACTTAATAATATAAATAGTTTTTCGCAAATAAAAAATGAATGACAATATCGAAGTAGTAAGTTAATATGTCATTAACCTCACACATACAACTAGTATTAGAATAAATGGAACACATTCCTTATTTTTATTTTTTTTAAAGGAGTGATCGTGAGGGTCAAGAAAGATTTCGAGTACATATCAATTCATTATTCAAATTATGATTGATATCATCATCGAATCTAATTGACAAGTTTTCGAGTATGGACATGAAATTGGAGTCATTATTTGTCTAGCTTCAAGATAACATCAAAATATAACGAAATATATTATCTTGAATCTACATACTCAATCACACTCGGTTGTTATGAAAATAATGACTTCCTCTCAAGACGAAAATAATATGCATCAGATCATAACTCACACTTGTGTTGAAGATGCCATATTGAGTCTTCTTGTCCAATGGTTGTGTTCCAAACATTAAACTAATATGTTTAAAAGATGCATAAAATACACAAGTAGGATTGACAACTTGGATGTTTCATCCGAAATATTCAAGTAATTTACTTTGCAATGCAATTAGTAAATGTGTCATTTCTGAAAAACCAAACACGAGCAAACAAACAACATATGTAAACATTGCTCATGAACGACTCAACACTCAAAATCACATGTCTAGTAAAAGTGTCACACATAATATGTTATTAACTATTATGTACGTCATCAATCTTCGAGAATATCACATGTATTTCTCTTATCAAAAGATTGACAAAGGATAACTTATATCTTATGCATCTTATTTTCTTTGTAACATGAATGGTTATGTTACAAGAGAATACACTGCATCTTGTTTAACAAATATAGGATATTAGATTTGAGTAATAACCCAATACAACATGTGTCATTGCATAAACAAGTAAAATTGATCATACACTAAAATACTTGTTTTACTAAACATTATTAAGAGTGATAAGTTTCCTCTTAGAAAAGCATATTTGTTGAAAGATACAATATGTCTCATTTCAATCATACATCATATAATACTTACAAGATCTATTGAGGTAAGTAACCTTTACTAGATTCTTTTATCAAGATATGCAAAGGAGCATTCTTGAAACACTCTCGATGTAGTAGATTCTACATTGTATCACATTAGAGCATCTCTTGGTTCTAGAAAACCAAATCATGTTAAAATAACATGTAACAACTCAACAAACAAAGATGTTATCCAAGAGATCATAAAATGCACCATCTCCACCAAATAACCTCTAAATCTCAAACACGAAATTAAAACATTTTGCTTGCCTTTGTTAGGAGTTGTGTAAGACATGTCATCTTCTTAACCGACTTTCAAAATATGGTTAGTTGAGTCATATTAGGCCATGTATTAGCGAAATAAGCTAATATCATCTTTGCTATACTTCGATAGGCAAATATAGGAATTTGAATTTTTCTAACATGAGAATGACTACTAGAGAACCTATCGCACTAGAAATTCAATTTGACCTAACGGTTGAATTGCTTCCAGGAGAGAAGTTGGGTTCGTGGTATAACCCGTAAAAATGGTCGTGTTTAGCCTGAATTGAGCACCACTAGTGATAGTCTCATACTCATTCTCTAACTTGAAAATTTTTCATTCCTACATTTGACTAAAGATAGTTTACATCGGTGAACTTTATCTCCCATTAGGATTTCATTTTGAACAAGTAGTAATTAGGATCCTCCTTAGCGAACCTAGATTACTTGCATCCCACATATGTGTTTCAAAATGATAACATGTTCTCGTAAGATATGATTGAATGTCTTCATGATCTTAAATGCTAAATGATTATCATGTTTTGCATGATGTTTGCATTTATTCCTTATGTGCATTTTACATGATTTGCTTGTAAATTTTGCACCCACACTATGTCCTTTTAACACATAATGAATTAGGTATGCCTATCTGACCGGATCTACACACACTCCTTATGTTAGATGTATACTTTGAATGATGTCTAGTCTAGCACGCGGAATTTACTAGCTAGCACTTAGAAGATTTGTTTGTTTGTGTTTTGTATGAACGAATCAACAATGAATGAACAAGGAACACAATATACTTCAACTTCAACGATTCAATATTATTAATGAATAATACGAGTGATCTCCTATCACTAGGGTTTACAACCTTGAATCTTAACAAAACAATACGTACTAATTCGTTTCTAACATTCGTACCTAAACTTTAACCTAGGCAATCCTTTTATAGACTAAGGATTCCTTTACAAGATAACTATCAATCTAATCGTATAAGATATACACAATATCTTTTCTATAATTATCTTTTATAAAATCATAAATAGTACTAACAATCTTCATATAACCGTACAAACTGCTCTTTGTCTTCAAAACTCATCAGCAGTACTAACTTCCATCTTCAGCCGTACTAACTGCTTAAGCTTAATTCCTAACAATCCTCCCCTAAACTTATGATTTCTTCCCAAATCACTAAGTTTCTTCAAATTAAGCTTCATCTCCTATATGAGGGGGATTCTTCCAAACACCTTTCATAACTGTCTCTTACTACTGATCTTCCTTTGTTCTGCAAGGTTGAAAATCTTTGTTACCAACAAATCTGCCATTTCAGAATCTTCTTCAACCCTCAGTTTTGTATACAACATAGATGTTAAAACACTTGATCTGAGTGGATAATCTTTTTCCACTAACATATAGATTTCTATGCCATCCTTAGTTGAAACTCTGTGCACTCCACACGTATCAAATAACTTCCAAGAGACATCTTCGATTTGTGCTTGGAATCTCCACATTGATTCTCCTCTATCAGGTTCATAAATTCTTTTTAGCTGTACCCATAACTCTTTATCTTTATCTTCAGTAGGATCTTGAACTCTGAATCTTTCTTTTACTAAACTCCATAACTGATTAAGATCTTCTCTATCAAAACCTTTTAGTAGATCTTCAAACAACTTATATCTCTCAGTAATACCTCCAAGTCTTATGATCTTCCATCCCATCATCCTTCCATCAGTGAAAACTTCCCAGCCAATGATAGGATATTTAACTTCTAATGGTTTGATATTTGTAGACTCTGGAACTATCACCATCATATTCTTGATTTGCTCATTGGTTAAACTTTCTTCACCAGACTTCAACTTCTTTGCACTATCAGATTTCAGAACTTGTGGTTCTCTTTTCTTTTTCCTTGTGATATCCTCCTTGCTTGAAGTATTCAGTCTTGCATATGTTTCATAGAAAGTCTTTTCAAACTCAGCATCTGACCTTCCAGTAAAGTCACTCATCTTGTAATTTGCTTGATTCTTCAAATAATGCTTCATGAAACTGACTTTTTCTTTCTTGTTAGGCAACTTTGTCTTGTATCCTGACTCTTGCCTTTCTCTAATTCTCTGCACTAAGTCATTCCAAGTAACTTCTTTGTTCTTTGACAAGATGAACTCTTTGAGTTTTTCTGACTTTTCTTCTTCACTTAATTCCTGGTCTTTAAGAATCATTCCAGCATGAGCTCTCACAATCAAATTAGAATCCAACAAATATTGTAGTTGCTCATTGAACTCTTCTTGATTAATTTCTTCATATCTTGTTCTATCCATGAATTCAGCTATATTCCTTACATCATCTGCAACTATCTTTCTTGCTAATTCTGCATCAAAGTCTATTTGAGCTTGTTCATCAGCTAAATCTTTTTCAATCATCTTCCTTGCAACTTCTGCATCATGATCTATCTGAGCTTGAGTTCTTGGCTTTGTTTTCTTGAGCCTTGGGTTAACAGGTCTAATAGGTCTGACAATTTGAACTGCTGGTCTAGCAGTATGAACTGCTTTGGGTCCAGACCTTAAAAGAACTGATCTAGGTATCATTCTAGTGTTTGTTGGTAGGGGTGTTATCGGGTCGGGTTATCGGGTTAGTCGGGTCGGGTTGAGTCGGGTTTAGATTTTTTAAAAACTCACCCGACACCCGACCCGATAAGGAATCGGGTTAGTCGGGTCGGGTGGTAGTCGGGTCGGGTGATTCGGGTTATCGGGTGACCCGATTAAGTAACAATAGTATATAAACTGCTCAGGTAAGCACTAAACTATCATCTTGTAAAAGTGGCTATTACGTAGTATATAAGTTAGTTCAACAAAATATAAATATGTAACCAAAATAACATGATCAAATAGTTGTCATTATTCTGTTTCAACATTTGCTAAACCTGAATTTAGAATGTTGGAATCTTGTTTTGATGCCTCCACCAAACCATTCATTTTCTTGATTTCCAGTTTGAGTTTCTCATTTTCATCTGACTTTTCGTGTAATTCTGTCTCAAGACTTGTCAGCTTTGACTGTAAACCGTTAATGACTTGCTTTGACTCATTTTCCGCCTTGTTTTCTAGATTTGTTGTCTTCATCACTGTTTAGCTTAAGTGACTCCATGGTCTTTTTTGCTGTTTCAAGTTGTAGTAATGTTTCGCTTGCTAAGGCTTGGGCATGAGATTCTGCACATTTGCTACTTTCAAGCTGGTTCTTCATTTCCTCCATGCGTGAAAGTGTTTCACTCATATTCTCTTTCAATTTAAGTATCTCCACGTACGCTGATTCTGCTTCTCTTTCAATTTAAGTATCTCCACGTACACTCAAAACAGCCAAAAGCTAGAAGAATTAAAAAAGCAAAGGATTGTCGGGTCTTATCGGGTTGACCCGATAACCCGATAACAATTTTTATTTAACCCGAAACCCGACCCGATAACGCTATCGGGTTATCGGGTCGGGTCAAAACAACCCGATTAAAATTTTTGACCCGATTAGACCCGACCCGATTAGACCCGACCCGATCGGGTTCGGGTTCGGGTCGGGTTGACCCGACCCTACAGACACCCCTATTTGTTGGGTGAGTGGGAGGTCTAACAGTGTTCACCCTAGGACTTGAATACCTATTTACCCATTTATCACAAAAGGCTGCAAGATGGTCAAAACTACCACACGAGTAACAAGCTTTCCTATAGCAGACAAAATCATCCCCTAATTGGTGAGATTTGAGGTCATTCCAATTCCTTTGGTTACCTCTTGGCTTGTTTGTGGTTCTATACATTTCTGCATACCTAACTGTTGGTCTAAAAGGTTTGGCATTTGATCTAGGCCTAACAGTCTCAGGTTTAACCATCTTTGGAACTTTTGGTTCCTCCACTTTAACACTAACAGGCTTAACTACAGCCTGATCACCCTCATCATCAGAAGTCCATTCCTCTATGGTTGGAGAATCTGATTCCTTAGCTGAGGACACCTTATCCTCAGAAAGTGAGGCATCACTTGCACTCTCATACACAGGTTTATCAACTACATTCTCTTTAGGTTGAGGACCATATTTAAGCTCAGGTAGTTGAAATTCAGGTAGTCCTGTGTGTTCTAAGTCTATGCCTGGGGGTGTTGGAATTCCTCTATAGGGAGGTGGAACTGACTTATAACCTAGGCCTGACTTAGCTTTTTTGAGGATCTGACACTCAACAATCTTACTAACACCCTGTGTTGCAAATTCTAGTGTGTCAACAGTCATTTGAATGTTCTCCTTTGCTTTCTTAACCTGTTCTAGCTCATGTTTCAACACACTAATTTCATTCTCTCTAAACATTAAGTCTCTCTTAACAATAATCATATCATCAGAAAACTTTGACTCATTACTTTTATAATGAACAATTTGTTCTTCTAACACAGCTAAAGCCCTCTTATGATTTGCTAAGTTAAAAGCAGTTTGGGTTAGCTCTTTTCTCTGATCCTCATATCTTTTCTTAAGAGTTTCTAGATCTTTTAAAGCTTCACAAGATTTAGAACATTTAGAAACTTGTACCTCAGAGTCTGAAAATGCCATGAGAGCAATCTCTGTAGATGCTTCTGCTTCCTCCTCTGCAATGTAGCTCCAGTCAAACCCTAAGCCATCAATGGCAACCATGGCTTTTGAGCTTGAATCAGTAACCTCCACAACCCTTGACTTGCTTCCATATCCTCTGCTCTTTCCATCTTGTTGTCTTGGCAATCTGCACTCCCTTGAATAATGACCTTTCTTGTGGCAATTGAAACACTCAATCTTGGACTTGTCATACCCTGCAACATCATTGCTGTTTATGACAATCTTCTTGCCAGTCTTCTTCAAAAATCTCTTAGCTCTCAAGCTGAGAAGAGAGAGTTGCCACTTGATATCCATCTCTTCAATATCATCTTCATCAATCTCTTGAAGATCTCCATGAGTCAACATAGTACCATTGTGCTGAGTAGTCAAGAAAGCACAATAAGTATCTCCATTCAAAAGTCCACTAGTACTACTTGAGGTGCTAGCAGTACCAAGGTTTGCACTAGCAGTACCAACTGCTCCAGTCACTTGAACTTCTTCATCTGGACTTGAGGTACTGGGAGTTGATACAAAGGCCAAATTCCCTGAGCTTGAGCTTGAGCTTGATCCAGCAGACTTCTTAACATCATGTTCAACTATCTTGAAGTTGCTATAGAGATCCATTAAGCTCATGGAATCTATATCAGGCTTGTTTTTCCATACAACCACATGCATAACCCATTCAGCTGGTAGACTCCTCAGAAATTTGGAGTTGAGATCTTCCTGAGGCATCTCAATTCCTAGAACAGCCAGTTGACTCACTAGTTTTTGAAGTCTATTAAACATATGATCTAGTGACTCGTGGCTTGTTGCTGAAAAATTCTCAAACTGTTGCTTGAGAAGGGTATTCTGAGTTTTCTTGGTGGCTTTGTTCCCACCATATCTTACAACAATAGCTTCAAAAAGGGTTTTAGCACACTTAAACTTGCTAAAATTCAACAACTGATCATTGGGAATAGTCATCAAAAGCAAACTTCTCGCCTTAACATCATTCTTGTGCTGTGCCTTCTCTTCAGTAGTGGTTGGCTTAGTTTGCACCTTAATTTCAGTGACACCCTCAACAACGGTTGTTGTAGTTGTAGGTTTGAACGAATTCCCATCCTCAATAATCTCCCAGAGAGTATAATCTTGAACTTGGAAGAACTGCTCAATTCTTAATCGCCACATATCGAACTCATTGGGTTTAAGCATTGGAAGCTTAGCAGCAATATTAGTCTGACTTGTTGTTGTCTCCATGTCCATCTTCTTCTTAAACAAATTCGTCTGGATCTTCTAAACCAAAGTATCAGCAACCTGTCTCTGATACCACTTGACCGGATCTACACACACTCCTTGTGTTAGATGTATACTTTGAATGATGTCTAGTCTAGCACGTAGAATTTACTAGCTAGCACTTAGAAGATTTGTTTGTTTGTGTTTTGTATGAACGAATCAACAATGAATGAACAAGGAACACAATATACTTCAACTTCAACGATTCAATATTATTAATGAATAATACGAGTGATCTCCTATCACTAGGGTTTACAACCTTGAATCTTAACAAAACAATACGTACTAATTCGTTTCTAACATTCGTACCTAAACTTTAACCTAGGCAATCCTTTTATAGACTAAGGATTCCTTTACAAGATAACTATCAATCTAATCGTATAAGATATACACAATATCTTTTCTATAATTATCTTTTATAAAATCATAAACAGTACTAACAATCTTCATATAACCGTACAAACTACTCTTTGTCTTTAAAACTCATCAGCAGTACTAACTTCCATCTTCAACCGTACTAACTGCTTAAGCTTAATTCCTAACAATCCTCCCCTAAACTTATGATTTCTTCCCAAATCACTAAGTTTCTTCAAATTAAGCTTCATCTCCTATATGAGGGGGATTCTTCCAAACACCTTTCATAATTGTCTCTTACTACTGATCTTCCTTTGTTCTGCAAGGTTGAAAATCTTTGTTACCAACAAATCTGCCATTTCAGAATCTTCTTCAACCCTCAGTTTTGTATACAACATAGATGTTAAAACACTTGATCTGAGTGGATAATCTTTTTCCACTAACATATAGATTTCTATGCCAACGTATCATCCTATCTAGCCAAGAGTCTGTTGATACTCTCTTTCTTCTGTATAACGGGCAATATGCCTATACGAAGATTGATATTTTTGAGTCTCTTCTTTTTCGTTGTCAATATTGATCACCTACCAACGTGCAATGATCTCACAACTACAATGGATGTTCATCCCAAAAATCTCATCAATCACCCTAAAAACACCAAACTTCAATCAACGTTACACCATCCTTATGTTCCAAATCGAGTCTCACCTATACATCTACCACCGTTGTGTCAGTTAAATACTTCATTCTTTTAGATCCCAAACCCTGCTGCGAATCAGCACCATAGGCCTTGCTTTACGCCTTTCAAAACCCCGTGAAACACTCGCGTGCGAAGCACATCGAAATCCGTAAATTAGCCAAACCTCTCAAACGCGAACCATTCAACTATCTACGTCTAGGTCTAGGAATGATGGAACACGTTCCGTGAATTTCACAATTCCCATGTGTTCAAATACGTCCTTTAAATCCCTCCTATGATTACTTGAATATTTCACTGGAAATATTGAAGTCATCTCTCATGTCTCGTCTCATGACTTTTTAAATATTTCACTGGAAATATTAAGTCATCCTTCACATCCTTCTTATGACTACTTGTATATTTCACTGGAAATATTGAAGTCATCTTTCATGTCTCGTCTCATGACTTTTTAAATATTTCACTGGAAATATTAAGTCATCCTTCACATCGCTCTAATGACTACCTATGTATTTCCTCGGAAATATAAAAGTCATCTCTTCTCGTCTAGTCTCGTTCATCTCGTAAAAAGAATTTATTAGGTATAAATTCTCTCCTCGTGTCAAAAAGTCTCACTAAATCAGCGAGATTTATTCGTAAAATCCTCTTAAATTCCAATGACAACTTAATTATTTCATCCGAAATATTTAAAGTATATTTAATTTGCGAAATGCAATTAAATGTCATCTCTCGTTCTCGATCAACGTTCATCAAATCCCGTTGGATTCATTCATAAAAGAATTTATTTGGTATAAATTCCTTTAATCTAAGGTCCAGAAAAATCACAACATATGTGAAATTTCTTTGTCAAAAATCTAATTCTGGGTCAAAACTGACCTCAGCAGGTCATGGTACCCTTAAATAGGGGACGGTACCGCTAAATTTAATGGTACTGTCGGACCGTTGTCTGCTGAGACAGTTTATTTTGTTTTCAATTCTCATTGTTTCAAAAGCACTATCGAAACCCACTCGCTGTAGTCTTGAACCAGAACCGTCTCCTATCAGAATAGATTCTGTCTATCTTCTGATTCCTTAGCTTTTTCCCCTTTCACTTCCGCATGGTACTAAACACACCATATGTTTGGTTACTTCCGTATCCATTATCTTCTCAACTTATCTACAATTCTCAACCTTCGTTCTACACTACCAATGCTTCCGCATCCCACTCATCTTCCACACACTTCAAGCGAAGAACCGCTAGGATAAGTTGAGATAACCCTTCTTCATCAACATAGTTTCTTCTTTCAAAGATAACCCCACCTGAACCTTATCACTAACTCCACAACCTTGAAGATTCTATCTTCTTAACCCTTAGCACATTTCCACGTAATCACATGCCTCATCATATGAATGTTCTATGAATATTCACAATGATTGAGAAGAGCTACGTGACTTCAAAGGTGAAGTTTATTGTATTCTATCCACCACTTGTCATGACGTTACTAAGCTCATCGCTTCCGTCGACGTTTGTTTTCCTCTTTATTTTTTTTTCACATCTTGTCCGGATGGTCATCGATTAAGGGGGAGCGAAAACACACTCATATAGTCTTTCACCAAACACTCTCAAGAACACACAAATGTGGTTCTTATTCCCTAGAATTCTTTACTAAAATACTCACTGCTTAAGTACCCACTACTTAGCAAAACCTCAGTCACAAAACCACAATTGGCTCTAGCTTCCTAACCTCTACTCTTTGAGATCACTTAGCTATTTGTTCTATACAAGCACCTTCAACCCTCACATCAAACCTTATAACTAAAATTCACTCTTGATAGTGATATTTGGTTTCAGAACCTTCAACCATCGCAATCATTATACCCAAAGTGTATAACTACACAATCACACGAAATCCTTCATACACCAAATTATCTCTAACTCACATCTAGGATCATCCAAAACTAGAATTCTAGAACTTCGTTACCTCAACCCTGTTAGAGATATTCGCCCACAACTCTGTTAGGATCACATGCACATTTTCTTTTTCTCTTTTGAAATATATCATGCATCTCATTGTCAGTGCAAACGATATATTAATCTAAACCGTCTTTTCCCACCTTTCCTCAAAGGTCAAATCCAACACTTCCCATCTTATGGAATCATTTCCATTCGCATCTAGGTGCTTATCGTTCACATTTTTATTTTTTTTGTATAACTTCTATCGAGTCTACTTTATGGCATGACTTTCATAATAGTAATCATTTAGAGTATGTTTTATCAATAAACTATCATTAACGCCAATCATCTTAGGTTGATGATTATGTTGTTAAAAAGGTTTGTTAAAACTTGCCTTCCCAATGACAACTTGGAAGAAGTCATTTTATGTGTCAGTCAATGAACGAATCTCGTTCTTGTTAGTGTGATTGGTTGAACAATTACACCTTAGGTTTTCGGTCAAGTTGTGACTCTCTAGTGTCTTTGAATTGCATTGCGCATTCACATTTTTGTGTCACTCAACTGTCTTGGGCTTTCTTCGTCGTTTTTATCCCTTTGCCACACTTTCATCATGTGTCTAACCTCTAGCTTACTTTGATATGCTCACATACCTCATCAAACTCATTTTTTTGGTAGCTACACTTTAACATAGTTTAACCTTTGCATGTCTTGCTATGAGTATTCTATCCCTATAATGTTGCTCCTATTATTTTATATATATTATGTTGCACGAAGTTAACCCTTGATGTAGGAAAAACCTTCGTGAGAATTTGATCCATGGATCCGCTAGATACTAAGGTAAATAAATAAGGGGATTCAATCACCATAGGGGAGCATTGAGCTAGGGGAGTTCGGGGGTATTTGAATACATAGCATGGAGTCATCTTCACAAGTGGTGATAGAAGACTTCACTGGGATGATGCAAGCTCGCCTTTCTGGGGATAAAGGAAAGTAGTGCAATAAGGGGAGTAGGGAGTGAATTCAAGGGAGAGCTCGAGGCAACTACCTTTTTGCTTCGACAAAAGGGGGAGAATGGAGTGTAAACAGGTAACTTTTACATTTTACTATGTGTTACGGTTTACATATTTGTCATCATCAAAAAGGGGGAGATTGTTAGTGCAAATATTACGATATTTAAACTGAACGGTTTCTTCGGTTTTAATACTGACAACCATGTAACTTGTAATGCATAACGTAAAATGCGCAAGTTACTTGTAAACATAAATCATCAATACATACTTACATCAACACCTCTCGACGTCTCAAGTATGCCTCAACAGAGTCGTAGATTTTCATCTCGACGTAAATCACTCAAGGTATGAACAAACAAATATAAACTTGACGGATGATCAAAGAAATAAATTTTTTGTTCTAAACTTCACATTTTTAATGTGACAAAACATTTTTTTCAAAAATACATTTTACAAATTATTTTTGGATTAAAAAGAAATGTTTTGTTTTGAAAAATAAGTTTAAAAATCCCAAGAGCTATTCCCCCCCCCCCCCCAAAAAACAGCTCCAAACTTCCCCAAATAAACTTTCACCACTAAAAACAAAATTTGGAGCGTCCCTGTCTGGGACGTTACCACGGTACCACTAAATTTAGTGGTACCGTCGGGTATTTAGTGGTACCGTCCGTACGTAACGGCTAGTTTTTTCTTTGCCTATAAATAGTGGACCATTTTACACTTCCAACTTGATTTTTCTAGTTAGTTTTCTCTGGTCTAATCCCTTCTTATTTAGATCACTTTCTTTGATCATTTAGAGTGTCTTAGTTTGTTTAAGAGTGATCCTTTCATCCAACCAAGAGATCACCTTCATTCCTCTACTAGTGCAAGAGAAGAACACATAGTATCACAAAGATACAAAGTGTTATAGTGTTAGTCTAGTGCACTCGTAACACTTGTTACGTGCTTGTTGTATCCTAGCATACACCAAGTTGATTTTCTTTTGAGTAGTTTGTGAGAGTAGATCATTGTGATCTTGTTGAGATCTTGGAGATCTCTTGTAGCTTGTGGGCTTGTGTGTTGATCAAGTGGATCAAGGGTAGATCGGGTCAAGTGAGAGTAGATCATTGTGATCTTGTTGAGATCTTGGAGATCTCTTGTAGCTTGTGGGCTTGTGTGTTGATCAAGTGGATCAAGGGTAGATCGGGTAGATCGAGTCAAGTGTGTTGATTGTGTGAAGTAGAAAGGATCGTGTGGATCGTGGTAGATTGGTACTAGCTAAGATTAGTACTCGACATTTGGCTTAGTGTCGGAAATAAGGATAAGCGACATTGTACGGTTTTCTCCGCCTGAAGGGAGCTTGTTGATTAGTGAAGTAACTCTCGAGTTGGGTACTCGGGGAGTAGAGTAGGGCGAAGAGGAGCTTCGTGACCGAACCACTATAAATCATCGTGTCCGGTTTGCGCCTTATTTACTTATCTCTTTACTTTTATTTTAGTCTTTATCGCTTTATATTTATATTTGCATTGCGTTTATGTTTGTGTGGCTTGTTGCTTATATTATGTTGATTATATTTGTGTCATGGTTTGATTGTATTTGTGTTGTAGTTTACTTTATACCATCTCTAGATGTTGTATGATCATTGTTGACACTTTTCATATTACGTCACACTTGATCGGGTGTTTGATACAAAAAGTTTTTAAGTTTTTAAATGGAAACGTATTCACCCCCCCCCCCCCTCTCCCGGTTTCCCCAAATTAGTAACACAATCACAGTTGGGACCCAGCATGCTTTGGATCCATTGACCATAGTGAAGGCATACAACAACCTTGGCAAGGCAAATGCTCTTATCCAACACGATTGGCGCCCCATGTCCCTCTTTACCATTTCAGGAGAAGTTGACACCAACGCCATCTACAAGATTTCCAACCTTGGTATTTGCTTGGCTCTTAAGCCTTGAGATGTTTGGTTTTGACCGACTTCCAAGTTGAAAGGTTGTTACTCTTAATATACTTTTGGCGGTTTTCTCGAACGTATAAATAATTCCAACAGTTTCTTAGGACTCATGATTTCTCAACTCATTTGTGAATCTTAGATATACTGTGAGAGGTTAATCATGGTATTTTGTTGAATTTCCTAATGAGTACTCTTTCCTTCCAAAAGTGATTTTGCTTATATTCATTTGATGCTCATATGTTTCTTACATTTAGTGCTTTTGCTAATATCGATTTCGCGCTGATGCATTTCTTACAGTTTTTAGTTAGATAATAGATGCTTTTGTTTGTGAACATATTGAGCATTATTATTATAGTATTGAGTCTTTAACATCATTGTCAATGAGTAAAATTGAGCGCAATCACTAATTAGGTTTAATGTTGTCTGGCTAAATGATTCAACATATGGTACTTGGTTCTTTGTACTTTGCTTTATGAAACTTTCATATTGTTCTCATTTGCTCGCGCTCTTCTACTCAAAATATGGGAACTCAAAATTTGATTAACTTGATAGTGTCTTGAGATATTTGCCTGTGTGGCTTTTTTCAAAATGATGAGGGTGTTTGATTTGAGTTTTTGATCCCTTCATTGCATAGAGTTTTTAATTCTTAGATAACTCAGGTCGTTTTAACTTTGTTATCTTACTGTCACTTTTCTTTCTCATATTCTCAATTATAATATATTATCAGTCACAACATGCTTTTACTTACATCATCTATAGACTATTAGGTGTGCACGGCATGGACATTGGGTATTAAATCGATCAGCACTCACGCACATCATTTGCTATTCAAGACAATCAGTTTTGGAGACCCCAACGCTTGGACGTTTATTAGTTTAATTGTAACAAACTCAATTGCTTATTGAATAATTGACGGATTATCTCATTCTTTCTTTCATATATTAATCGAACATGTTTACATTATCAGTTTTCTTATTATCTCATTTTCATATTTCTTTAAAAAAACCCGTGATTCAACGGGTCTTTAAGCTAGTACATCTTATATACTAAAAGATCCAGTACCCTTATAAATGTGAAGTGGTGATGATAAATGTGGCACGCATTGAAAGTATGGGCGAATTGAATGTAAGAATATGAAGAGTGACTATTGAAGTTGAAGTGTTGTTGGAGTTATGGGAATGTGAAAGATGTAGTCTCTTCATATCTACAATACACACATAATTATTGCTAAAAACTCTTCAACTTATGTGAATGTATAAATACCACCATTTGCTTCACTTTGGTCACGGTTCCGGTTCAGCACACCAAAGATGACTACTTTGTTGTTGTGGAGGAGTTGCATGTGCATGGCTCATATGCCTATTGATTAATAATCTTAAAATGCATGCTGCGTGGTACACGTGCTTGAGTATGTTGGTAATTAAATCAGTTTTGTTGTTGTTGCTGCAGACTGATGAAGATATTCTCACAGAGGTGATAAAGATGGGGTTTGACAAGGATGCCCTTATTGAGTCACTTCATAACCGAGTGCAAAATGAGGTACCAATCTATGTTTTAAAGGTACTTGCGACTGACTGTATGCTCCAATGTTGCTGATCTTTGCTATCTTTTATAGGGCACTATTGCATATTACTTACTACTGGACAATAGGTTTCGTAATTCAAACAGTTATCTTGGAGCTGAATTCCAAAAACCAGTGGTTAGATTGTCTACTGATGTTTTTAGTTTCTGTTTATTAAATCAATATTTGATACTTCCTAATATTAGATCTAACAAATGCAGGACGACTGGACGGGTACCAACGTATCAACTTAAATGAGGCTGCTGCTTCAGCTCTAGCCCAATGCCCAACTGGATACATAGATTATCAAGGAACAAATATGAGAGGCCAAGTCGAGAGGAAATTTGACTACAACAATGCTTGATGTTTTTAGTTTCTGTTTATTAAATCAATATTTGGGCTTCAAGTTGCATTTGCTGTTATTAGAATGAGTCGTTTATCAGCCTCCGAAAGGAGCAAGGATGAGCCATCGTTGCAGGTTGATACTTCAGCTAAAGCCATGTATAATCACAGTATTATGATCCGAGGAGGTTATGAGTGTACAAAGGTGAAAAATGAATATTTTTCTTCTCTAATACAATAGTCTTTTGTATCTTCCTGAAGGCAAAATATTACACTACTAGTTTTAAAAGTGTTTTTGTGTATACAACATTATTATATATACTAAAAGGGGGGATTTGGGGTGCTCCAAATTGTTGTACATCACTGTTGGAACAACAGTAAATGCTGCTTAAAAAAATTGTACATCACTGTTGTTTCAACAGTAAACAATGCTTAAAAATGTTGTACACAACAGTGGTAATTGTTGCTTTGAATTGTTGTACCCACACAAGACTACCTAATACATTGTATCAATCTACTCTTTTATCCTCAAGATTTGTACAAAAAAATCCACCTAACTCCTTAAACCTTCTGCAATACTAAATCAAGAAAAAAAAAAAAAAAAAATCTGCTTTACACAGGTACAATAAATATGAAAAAGAACTAAGGCACTGGGGACGCCATCGGCTAGCGGCGGCAAGTGGCTGCACTACAAAAAAAAAAACGTTAGAACTAAAAAAATGAATGGATCTACAAAAAAAAAACATATAGATCTATCAAATAAAAATATAGAACTAGGGTTTTAATAAAAGTTATTAAAAATGAAGATACAGGGCGCGTGGTTGGGTTTACCGAAGGAGAATGATGGAGGAAGGCTGTGGTGGCTCTCGGTGGTGTTAACAGGCGGCGGCGGCGGCGCGTGGGCGATGATACGGGCCGTGTTACGAGCTCACGAGCTCCAGAAACAATCTAGATACACCGATCTATCGAATCGGCAAAGAAAATGTATCGCCGGAAAATTTTCCGGCAACGGCGGTGCCGGAATCTGCTGGTGCTCGCCGGAAAATATGAAGACTCCGGTGGGGTTAGAGAGAGAAAGAGAATGTTTGTGTGTGTGTGTTTTATAAAATGAAATAAAATAAAAATAATTGAGTTTAAATACTAAATGAGTAGGGGTGTAAATGAAAAATAGAAAAGTGGAGGTGGGAATTGAAAAATAGGGGCGGAGGGGGTATAAGTGCCAAACTAGCAATACTTTTCACAAAAACGGTCCAGGGCTCATTCGACATAGCAAACGGACTCGAAAAATTACGAAACTTGCGCCATTGTTCACGAAATAATTTTTCCAATAAAAACGAGTATAAATATGCAATACTTTTAAAAATCAATATTTTTGACAAATACGATACGTTTTGTGCCTTCTAGGTTGTGCCGGCTCGAACAAGGAATAACGATCGCGTTAAACAAGGTTTTCATAGTTTTTCAAACCCAAACAAATTCAAAGAGTTTCAGAAAAATTTTAAAGCTTAAGGAAAACAAAAGGAATATTCATCTCCTAAAAAAAATAGTTAATTAAACTATGACGATGGATTATTCTTCATTAATTGTTTACAAATGATCAAAAGCCCAAGCATCGAAGATATTCAATGAACAAGAGTAAAATTGAGAGTGGATAATAGTACATTACTATTAACTTATCAAGCTCGCGTCACTTTCGAAAAAATCAATATATTTGTCAAATACGATACGTTTCGTGCTTTCTAGATTGTGCCGGCTCGAAAAGGGAATAACGCTCACGTTAAACAATGTATTAATTATCGACGAAAAATTATAAAACTTTCACCATTGTTCACGAAATAATTTTTTAATTAAAAAAAAAAAAAAACCGCAGAGCACTCCCGCTGCAACGCGCGGGTTTCCCAGCTCGTTAAAACTAAAAGGCATGCTAACACAAAAGGAGATTTTGTGATAAATTCGTTGATAAAATTATTGAAAAAAATGTTGATTTTAGATTTCAATAATTAACATTACCTTTAAAGTCAAACATGTAATATCAATACGTTTGGTATACTTGAATCTGTTTGTTTGTTTTTGGTTGTAATATGCCAGTAAGTAATTTGACTACAAACAATGCTTGACTGTATGCTCATTGCATCCGGCCAAAAAAAAAAGGTTATGTTTTTTTATACGCGAATTTATCATATGATATGACTAATATTCAGCTATTGATTTTCATTGGTGTTTAATTTAGCTAGAGATGAGTCTAAGTTAATTAGTATTTGTTATGTTGCCGGGAAATTTGAAACGTTGAAAGCTAATTGCCAAAAGTTCAACGTTCCTCTAACCTTTACGTATCTATCCTCCATTCCTCATTTATCGTAATATATATCCTTAGAAGTCGTTACTTGATGCATTGCATTATCAATTTGTTGGTGTTTGTCTCACGTGCATCTAAAAACCGAAACTTATTAACCAGCAAAGTCCGTCCATGACCAAAAAGTGAGAGTTTCAAATATTACAAAAATTAGTGCCGAAAATTCCGTTGTAAACACTTAGATAACTGAATAAATGAACAATGTAATTGTTGGAATTTAAGTACCATAACAATTATGTAAATAAATATAAACATCATCAAAGCACATAGTGGAAGCATAAGAATCAAATACATGTAATTAATTAACTGAATATAAAAGAAACGCATACCTTTTGATTCTAGCAAGAACAAGAATCAAACTTTAATCTTCTTCAAATCTTTAACAAACGGATTAACGAGATACCCCTTATCTTTTTGTATCTCAATCCAAGATTATAAACTATAATGAGTTTATATCCACAATCTTGTACACACGTACTATAACCGAATTAAAGATTATGCTAGTAATGTAAACACAAATTAAACCAAAACAATTTTGTTTGACAAAAACTTGGATCGACTAACCCAAAGGGTTATAGGATCGATCGAATTTTTTAGCAAGAGAAGAAGAGAAGGTTTTAGGGTTATAGCTAGTGCACAAGAAGTGAAGATTGAATAACCCTAGCCTTGTTTATATAGATGAGAAATCTTGTAGGACAAGTTTGGCATGGGTTAGGCTTTGTAAACCCATGGCCAATCGGTTTAGGAACTCCCCAATGGATTCCGGAACCTTCTTGTCCTCTAATTCCATCTATAGTCATTCCTTTATTCTTTAACGGTCGTTAGTCAATTTCCGTTAATTATTTAACGTCCGTTAGTCGTTATTTTGTGTTTAAATAATTAAATACATAACGGTTTATATATTAATTATTATTACATTAATTCTTCATACGTAATGTGTGCAATTCCGTGGTCTCGAGTTCGATTCTAGTCATACACATTAATATTTGTCCATTAAAACTAACAGTAATGGTGTACACTATTCGACTTATAAGATTGAATACTATAAAACATGAATATCATTTGAGTTTTTTACTCGACCTTAATTAAAGGTGACGAAATAACGGCATTGACTAACAAAATGCGACCATCACCAAAACATGAGAGTTTCAAATATGATGAAAATTAGTGCTGAACATTACGCAATGAACACTTAGATAGAGCCCGTGTGCAACGTACGGTTCTGAATGACTCGAATGTTTTAAGTCAAAGTTGATAACGTTT
>CP139509.1:49964856-50020514 GCA_021014915.2 Artemisia tridentata subsp. tridentata | reverse complement strand
CTGCAAGACCAAGACTGCCAAAGAATTATGGGAGTCATTGGAACGCAAGTACAAAACTGAGGATGCAGGTACAAAGAAGTTCGTGGTAGCTCATTTTTTGGATTACAAGATGGATGATTCAAAGAACGTGATGAGTCAGGTTCAAGATCTGCAGGTTTTGCTACACGACATTCATGCTGAGGGAATGACTTTGAGTGAAACTTTTCAAGTTGCTGCTATCATTGAAAAGTTGCCTCCAAGCTGGGTAGAATTTAAGAACTACCTGAAGCATAAGCGAAAGGAGATGAGTGTTGAAGACTTGGTTGTTCGTCTTCGTATTGAAGAGGACAATAAGCTGGCTCAGAAAAACGCTTATACGCCTGATTCTGCCAAGGCAAATATGGTTGAGCATGCTTCGTCATCTTCAAAGTCCAATGTCAAAGGTAAAGGCAAAGGAAAAGGAAAGAATGACAAGAAGGGCAAAGGGAAGTCTGAGTACCTTGCTCCTAAAGCTGCAATTGTGAAACAGAAGTTCCAAGGGGTGTGTTTCAACTGTGACCAGCCGGGTCATCGTGCTGCTAACTGTAAGATGCCGAAGCGGGTGACTCCACGCCAGGCTAATATGGTGAATGATAATATGGACATGATTGCTATGGTTTCTGACGTCATTGCCATGATCTCTGAAGTTAACCTGGTAGGTTCCAACAACAGGGAATGGTGGGTTGATACTGGGGCTACCCGTCATGTGTGTGCTGATAAGAGTATGTTTCACTCTTTCAGAGCGGTTAACAATGGAGACAAGTTGTACATGGGCAACTCTGCAACTGCTGATATCAAGGGTGAAGGAGATGTAATCTTGAAGATGACATCCGAGAAAGAGCTCAAGTTGACTAATGTCTTGTATGTTCCAGAGATTCGCAAGAATCTTGTGTCTGGTTGGCTGTTGAACAAGTTTGGTTTTCGTCTTGTTTTTTAGTCTGATAAGTTTGTTCTTTCTAAGAATCAAATGTATGTTGGTAGGGGATATGCCCTGAATGGTATGTTTAAGCTCAATGTAATGGTTGTTAAGAATGATATCAATAAAATGAATTCTTCTGCTTACTTGATTGAGTCTTCTAATGTGTGGCATGGCCGTCTTGGACATGTAAATTTTAATTCGATGCGTCATTTGATTAAATTTAATTGCATACCTAATTTCCATATTGACTCAAAATATAAATGTGAAACTTGTGTTGAAGCCAAACTTACAAGATCATCTTTCAAATCGGTTGAACGAAAAACCGAACCACTTGATATGATACACACTGACATATGTGATTTGAAATCACTACCCACAAAAGGTGGCAATAAGTACTTTATCACGTTTATTGATGATTGTACAAAGTATTGCTACGTTTACTTGTTAAAAAGTAAAGATGAAGCTATAGACAAGTTTGTTCTATACAAAAACGAAGTTGAGAATCAACTTAATAAGAAAATCAATGTTGTACGAAGTGATAGAGGAGGTGAATATGTGTCTCCATTTGCTGATTTATGTGCTCAACATGGAATTAGACACGAATTCACTGCTCCTTATTCACCTCAGCAAAACGGTATTGCCGAAAGGAAGAACCGTACCTTGAAGGAAATGGTTAATGCCATGTTGATAAGTTCTGGTTTAAGCCAGGACATGTGGGGGAAAGCCATTCTAACGGCTACTTATCTTTTAAATAAGATACCTCGTAAGGAAAAAGAAGAGACCCCTTATGAACTATGGATGGGAAGAAAACCATCATATCAATACTTACGAGTGTGGGGGTGTCTAGCAAAGGTAGCTATACCGACACCCAAAGCCCAAAAGATTGGACCTAAATCTGTGGATTGTATATTCATTGGATATGCTAAGAATAGCAGTGCTTATCGTTTCATTGTACATGATTCGAAAAATCCGGATATACAAAAGGGTACACTAATGGAATTAAGGAATGCTTCCTTCTTTGAAGATATATTTCCTTGTTTAACGAAGGAAACTGGAAGTTCATCTAAATTAGATGACGATGTTGTCCAAGATAAGAGACAACGAGATGATAATGATCTCCAAGATGAGAGACAAGATCAAATCGAGGAAGAAGAGGTTGAACCTAGAAGAAGCAAAAGGGCAAGAACCGAGAAATCGTTTGGACCCGATTTTGTTTCTTTTATGGTAGAAAATGAACCTACTTCTTATCGAGAAGCGGTAACTTCCTCGGAAGGGCCTCAATGGAAAGAAGCCATTAAAAGTGAAATAGATTCTATTTTACAAAATCATACTTGGGAGCTCGTGGATTTACCTCCTGGTTGTAAACCACTTGGCTATAAATGGATCTTCAAGAAGAAGAAGAAATCCGATGACACCATTGACAAGTACAAAGCAAGATTGGTAATCAAAGGATTTAGACAACGAGAAGGTCTAGATTATTTTGATACATATTCGCCTGTTACGCGAATAACCTCGATCAGGATGATACTTGCTATTGCCGCGTTAAGAAATTTGGAAGTTCACCAAATGGATGTGAAAACGGCTTTTCTAAACGGGGATTTAGAAGAAGAAATCTATATGAACCAACCTGAGGGTTTCATAGCTCCTGGACAAGAGAACAAAGTTTGTAGGCTTGTTAAGTCATTATATGGCTTAAAGCAAGCTCCCAAACAACGGCATCAAAAATTTGACCCCGCCATGCTAGAGAGTGGATTCAAAATTAATGAATGCGACAAGTGTGTTTATGTAAAGGACACAAGTAGTGGATATGTAATCTCGTGTTTATATGTTGATGATATGCTTATCATTGGCAATAACGACAAGATGATCAAATCTACTAAAGACATGTTGAAATCAAAGTTTGACATGAAGGATATGGGTTTGGCTGATGTGATCCTTGGAATAAAGATCATACGAACTCCAAATGGACTTGTGTTAAGTCAAGCACATTACGTTGACAAAATTCTTAATACTCATAATGCGGGGGATTCCGGCCTAGCTAGAACTCCAATTGACACCAGTAAGCATCTATCTAAAAATAGAGGCTTAGGTGTTGCCCAATTAGAGTATTCAAGAATTATTGGCATGTTAATGTACTTGATGACAAGTACCCGACCTGACTTAGCATATGCAGTTAGCAGGCTAAGTAGGTATACCAGTAATCCAAGTTATGCACATTGGGGAGCTATGACTAGGGTACTTCATTATTTGAGATACAGTCGCGATTACGGACTGCATTATGAAAGATATCCAGCTATTATAGAAGGATAAAGTGATGCAAATTGGATATCTGACATAAAGGATTCTAGATCGACTAGTGGATACGTGTTTACACTAGGAGGGGCAGCTATATCTTGGAAGTCTTCCAAGCAAACTGTTATAGCTAAGTCCACGATGGAATCAGAATTTATCGCATTAGATAAATGCGGACAAGAGGCGAAATGGCTACGTCAATTCGTAGAGGACATACCAAGGTGGCCTAAACCGGTAACGGCCATTAGTATACATTGTGATAGTCAATCGGCAATTGGCAGAGCTCATAGCATAATGTATAATGGAAAGTCCAGACATATCCGTCGTCGACATAATTTGATACGACAACTACTCTCAACAGGAGTTATCTCAATTGACTATGTGAAGTCAAAGGATAACATCGCGGATCCGCTTACAAAAGGCTTAAGCAGAGAGTTAGTTAGTAAGTCGTCTAAAGGAATGGACTAAAGCCCTTGAAGGAATGAGTTTGTATGAAGGAAAACCTAACCCAGTTGACTGGAGATCCCAAGATCTGGGTTCAATAGGACAACCTAATCATAGAAATGTGGGGGAAGTCACGTCAATGTGGGGGAGTTACTAAAACTTCCTAGTCCATTCCTATAACAAATGTGACTTATTGAGAGGTTAAACATATGGCTCTTATGATTCAGGATGAAATCATAAAGCATAATGATTCAAGATGAAATCACAAAACATATGTTTTTAATGATTCAAGATGAAATCACCTATGTGAGAGAGAAGTGGGGTCGCTTCGAAGGGAATTGTGGGGGGCGCAATTCCTAAGAGCTCTTACAGAACCAGGCTAGTGTTCATGACCATAACGAACACGACTATGAGGACTTGACAATGTCAGGGAGAGTCTTGTGTGAAGTGTAATGTCGTCTACGTAAACAGATGCTGAGTTCAAGGACATCGCGTCTACTCAGATCTAGGAGACTAAGTGCATCTCACAAGGGAAGGTTCAAAGGGTCACACCTACCTATCCTATGCAGGACTTAACCGCAGAAATTTCGCTGAAACATGTGTGTGTTTTCGACCGATCTCCATTCATGTGGGGGATTGTTGGAAAAATAGATTTTGCAAAATGATTTTTGCATATTTTGGACACTATTTTAATATATGTATATGTTATATATACTTATATTTCTTGGTAGCTTTGCGTTCTCCGTGACGAGAGCTTCGCAACGAGCTAAAATGTGTCAAAATTAGAGTTGATATGAATGAGATATCGTGTCTCAAAGTGAGGCACTTGGAACACAAAATTATGGAAAATAACACTATCCCACATCGCCTAGTAAAGGAAGTGGAGAGTGGTTTATAAAGAAATCTTGATATTTGCTATCAAATTCCTTTAGGTGAGCTATGCTCCCACTCCTAAGTGCGCGCGCGTAGGGGGGGGGGGGTGCAGATTTGGGATTTCTGGGCCAAAATGGGTTCGAAGCTTCTGAACTCATGCGAGCCCGCGCGACCTGCGGACACGAATGCAGCTCCGAAACTTCGCCTACGTGCGTATCTTTTTGCTGCAGATTTTGTTGCCAGTTTCCAGATTTTGTGTCCATTTATTTTTGGAACTGATTTAAACTTTGTTAACAAGTTATTTAGAATCGGTTTAAATAAATGGAAGATATTGAGATCGTTTTAGAAGGAAAACGATTTGCATATATCGGATATATTTAATAGTGATTTTGTCTTGGTGAACAAGATAGGTTTACACTATAAATATAACCGAAGTCTCATTCGGTTTAGACACAGAAAAAACGCAGCTCTAGCAACCGAGTTCCAGCAGTCTTCTTCGATCAGAAACGCACAGTGCTTCCGTGATTTTTCAGGCAAGTTTTGTCAGGTCCGGCTGTACAACAGCTTTGTACGTTGTACCCTGGGAAACAGACGGCGAATCTGTTTTAAGGGAATCGTGTTTACACGAGCCTCGTGCACAACCTTTACTGTTTTCGTTTAATCTTATTCATAGTGTCTGTCTTCTGCTTCTACTCCATTCTGCCTGTGTTTATTTTCTGTTATTTACTTATTGTAATCTGATTTTATAAATAAAAGTGTTCACCGTTTTCTACAACAAGAACACCACTTGGTGTTATCCCATAGAGATATTCGTGTAACCCAGACATAGGGTTGAATAGTTTCTATTGGAAAGTGATAACACGATTTCAAGTGATATCTAGTACTCATTGATTATCTATACCCAACTGGGAACACACCGACAAGAAACCAACAGTAGGAACTTCTTTAATGGTGTTGATGGTTCAGATAGGAAAATGGTGTGGTGTAACTGGAAAAACGTTTTGGCTTCAAAACAAAATGGAGGTCTTGGAGTGTCTAGTTTAAATGCTTTCAATCGCGGCCTTTTATTTAAATGGGTTTGGCGATTCCTAAGTGATGACTCTTCTTTATGGTCTAGATTCATTCAAGCCATCTATGGAACCATGGGAGCTCTTAATTATCCTACGGTCTCGGTTCGTCACTCTCCTTGGATTGCTATCATTCGAGAGGTTCATTCTCTTAAAAGTAAAGGGGTAGACTTGATGTCTCATGTTCGAAAGAAAATGGGAAATGGAGAGGATACATTGTTTTGGGGTGACATTTGGTTAAATGATGTAGCGTTGAAAGTTCAATATCCAAGGATTTATGCTCTGGAGTTGTGTAAGCAAATCAATGTGGTTGATAAGGTGAATCTTGGCTTGACCTCTACTTATCGTCGTGAACCTAGAGGACTTGTTGAAGAGGTTCAAAAAAAGCAGCTCCTTTCTCGTATCTCGGACCTTGTTCTTCCTCAGATGATTGATCGTTGGGTGTGCAATTTAGATGCTTCAGGTGATTTTTCTGTTAGCTCGGTTTGTAATCTCATTGACGATTATTTTCTTCCAAAGGAGGAGGTTCCTACAAGGTGGGTTAAAGTGATCCCCAATAAGGTTAACATTTTTGCTTGGAAAGTTCGCTCGGATAAGCTTCCTACCCGGTTGAATATCTCTTTAAGAGGAGTCGAGCTCAACTCTATTCTTTGCCCCTTATGCAATGCGGGAGTGGAATCCACTTCTCATCTCTTCTTCTCTTGTTCGATAGCTTGTAATCTGAGAAGATTGGTTTTTCGTTGGTGGGAGCTTGAAGATTCTAATCTCTCTTCTTATGATGATTGGCTCGCTGGCTCATCAATGTTTGGATGCCTAATCATTTGAAGGAGATCCTTGAAGGCGTATGTTATGTCATGTGGTGGCTTCTATGGAGATTCAGAAATCAGAAATCAGTTCCTTTTCGGCAATATTCAGCCTAGAAGTGATTCTCTTTTTGATGATATTGTTCAAACGTCTTTTACTCGGTGTTCTTATCGTAGTAAGTCCAAACTCAACTGGGTCACTTGGTTGCAAAGTCACAGTTTACTTAATTTGTAATTTCTTCTAGCTCATTGCTAGTTTTAATAAATTTGCCGTTCAAAAAAAAATATATTAGGAAAACATTTAACATAGATGTAACATAAACATACTTAAATAGATCAATCTAACATGATGATCAATAATCTACATTAGCATATAGCATTCAAACGGCAACAAAATAAGGTAGATTTACAGAACAAATCCATCACTCCCCAAAACATAAACAATAACGAACTCGCTACTTCTACTTCTGTCCCTTCTATTTCCACAGATCACCAAACATTGTCATCCCCTAACCCTTTCGCCTCCCACTCCCTAACTCATCATCCAAGTCATCACCCATCCCACCTGGTGAACCCACAAATTAAACCCCCATACCCATCAAACACACCACCATAACGGAAAAAATTAACAAACGAAAAGGAAAATAAAATACATAGTTGCCTATAACTTGCTTTAGGTGGATACAAACCAGTAGAGTATTTGATTCTAGTGGATTTAGGTGGATACCCACGGGTAATGTCTTAGTTACTAGTGGAAAATTAATCATTAAGAACCAAATTCTTCACGTGTTCCAAATTTACTTTGCTTTGCTTTGATTTGTTGGTTGTCCAAACCTGTTTATGGTACCTTGACTCGAGGTGTTCCAAACACATAACTGACAATATAGTACTGCTCTTAGGAATGCGCTCTCGGATAAATATATACGAGTAATTATATCGCTAAGTATACGTGAGCCTTACTGGCCACACGCATATACACTTTCACTTAGACACTCTTGTATATAATATTAATAGTGTATTTATATTAGGGCTAAATATACGAGTAGCCCGGTTTCTTAAGGTGTTGGGTTTTTTTGTCCCCAAAAAAGTTGCTTTCTCAAAATAGCCCAGAAAATAAGCGACTTTTTTTTTCAATTAAGCGACTTACTATTTGTGTCCTTTTGCAGCAAAAAAGTCACTTTTTAAGCGACTTTTTGACATTTTAAGCGACTTTTCGCTAGGGACAAAAAAAAAAAAAAAAAAAAAAGCCACGTGTCGCTCCCACATTTAGTCGCTTATTCCTTGGGCTATTTTGAAAAAGTGACTTTTTTGGGGCTAAAAAAGCCCAAACATTTTAAGCTCCGGGCTATTTGTAGAATTGGCCCTTTATATTATTGTAGTGTTTGGTATGAATGAATCGAAGTTGAAATGGTATAAATCATTATGATGGAATGAAAAAATGTTGTTTTTTTTAGTTTTGTAATTGAATAGTTTATTTATTGGTTCATTTCATTAAGTTTATAACCACCAATTCTGGTTTTCCTTCATTCCGTTAAGACATTTTGCTATATTTCATTTATTTTATTCATTTCTAATGTTCATTGCATTGTATCAAACAATATGCGTAAATGATTTATTCCATTCAAACGTAGCAACCAAATAAGTCAATGGAACAGTTATAACTCATTCAATTACTATTTTCATTCTATTATACATCGTTGATTACATTCCTTTATCGATCCATTACGTTTAATCAAACAGACCCTATATAATTACTGGAAATGTAACTAACAATTAATAAACTAAATATTTATTAGTTTTGATTTAGAACATTCCTAGCTCACTTATTCGAGACTACTAAAGCTTTATTTCTTTTAAGTAGTGGCTAGGTGTTTGTATATCATGTGATTGGTTTGTCAATCGCATGTTAGCATTTTGGTTTGAAGCACAATAAGTGCATTTTTGGTCATAGCCAGTGTGGTGTTTGATATGTGTCTAAATACACATATATTTTATATTGTTAAACCCACATAAACTGCCAAAAACACTTTGAAAAGTCAAATAATACAGAAAATATCATAAAATGTGTTTTTATATGATTCAGGAACAAAAAGATTGAAAACAAGTGAAAAACGAACAAAGTTTGCATAATTGTCATTTTCAGTCCCTGAAGTTTCACAAATTGGCAGAACTAGTCCCCGGTTATTCAAAACATGTTAAATATCATCAAAGGTCCTTGGGGATTCATAAGTTGTCAAGATTAGTCCTTTAAGGTTCAAGTTTGCAAAATTACAACTTTGGTCCCCCAAGTTTGAAAAATGTCAATATTAGTCCCCGGGTGTTTTAAAATGGAAAATTATGTTTTATGCCCTTGTACTATTCACATTTGGCAAGAAATACCCTTGTGATAACTTTGGAAATATTACACTATCAACCCCTTAAAAATCCAAAATTACAAAAATGGTCCTTGTTTAACTAACCAAAATCCGGATCCAACACTATACCCTTTTAATAAACCCAACCCAATAATAATATTACCCAAACCCTTTTTATCCTAACCCAATCCCACAACCCATCACCAAGCCCAATCCCTTTAAAATATAACCCGGCCCACACCCTAAAATAATATCCCAGGGTCAAACATTGGTTTGACCCGTCTCCTTCCCTTAAACCGCCAAAAACCACCTCACCTCTGCAACCTTATCCCCCCACCTCACCATTCACAGCTGTCTCACCCACTATCCCACCACCTCACCATAACCTTCCAACACCCCATTAAACCCTTTAAACCCTCGTACGCAAGCTTCACGTGTCCCAAGATACTTTTGGCGCCAAAAGGTGTTTTAAACGGTTAGGATTTAATTGACCAATCCAATGGCTCAGATGTGTTGGGAAAGTCACACAAGACTGCAAGGATTTCAAAAGATCACTACAAATAGAGAATGAAGCAGAAGAAATACTTTGTCAGTAGATTAGGACCAAAAAGTAGTGTAAATTTAAATTATTGTCATTTTCATGTTTCATGTAATGTTTTAATTATCAATACAAGTTACTTTCAATCTGTTATCATCAATGTTTGTGTAATTTAAGTTAGTTCAAGATAATTCCATGTTTTCAAGTTTCTCAGGTTACTGAGAAGTCGAATTAAGTTAGTTATCAGTGTAACAAGCTCCTTTTCTGTTACAACAAGCTTACATAAGCTTATTTAAGCTTTTGATAAGTTTGTAATCTATTAAACTAGTCTCAATTACAAGAACTCCAAAAAGTCAACCAAAGTCAACACTTGGTCAAATAAGCAGTTTTTGAAGAATAAGCTGATGTGACAAGCTTATTTGGGTAATTTCTAGCTTATTGGATAAGCCTGGGTTGTTATTTGTTCTTGTGATCATCCATATTCAGCAGGAGCCATTTGTGAGTTATAATTCCAATTTTCACTTTTTACTGTACAACTGCTCATTGCTGTTTATCCTTGGTTCTTTTGTGCTTATTTGATGTTTGTCAGTTGTAATCTTGCTTGAAATTTAGTGCTTGTTCATTAAAATCCTTAGTTGCTTAACCTTTCATTTTTCACTGTTAGAATAGCTTAATTATGATCTGTGAGTTTTTTATTGTTAATGTCTGTGTTTTTATGTTTATAAGATCTTATTATATCATATTATGACATTTGAAATCAGTTTTATGGAATAAATCTTTGGAATCCTTTGAAAATTTCATTTTCAAGTTTTTAAAGGTGTGTTTGGTTTAGCTTAGTTTCTGATTCAGAGTGTGTTAGAGTTAAAGTTATTTGTTGTAATAGGTTAATATTAGTCCTAATAGGTCAATGAAACCATTTATGCTAGCAATATTGATGAGGAGGAAGACGAGGAGAGTATTGTTCCTTTGGGAGGCATCATGTCTCAACTCCCTCAGTCTATTACAATCCCATCGTTCTTTCCAGCTTTGGACCCCAAAGACTCTCTTATTATGGGGGATGAGCATATTAGCACTATTACTGAAAAGGAATCGGACGAATTCATAAAGTCTAGTGCTGAAATCCTTGTCCCAATCCCAAGTAAGTCCGAGGGTATCTCTGATAATATGTGTGATTTGCCTTCTCTTGACATTTCACATGATCATGTTGAGATGTTTTCCAATTCTGACGATGATTATACTTCAAGTAATGATGATTCTTTATTTTGTGAGGACATCGATTATGTTGAAGAATTTCCTTCTGAGCCAGTCAGCTTAGAAGAAGAGAATGATGAAGAAATTGACACTGAAATCAAAGATGAAGCTCTTCGAGCAACATTATTGACTGTCAATCTTCTCATTTCTAAAATTGAGGCTTTCAAAGAAAAATCCATTTCATCTCCTATCCCCATAAAGGATAGTGACATATTTTCCGATGATTCTATTCCGGAAATGGAAGCTTTCTGTTTTGATCAGATGGGAGAGAAAATTAGTGGCAATACCACTTCTCATTCTCATAATTCTCTCCCCGATATTGATTCATTCACCTTTGAGGAGTTCTCCAGTGAACTCACTCATATCATATTTCCGCCGGAGTATGATAACTTTTACTTTGATCTTGACAAAGAAAATCTTTATGTCCCGGAAGGAAATATTCTCAGCACTGAGAATTTGATTGATATCACAATCCCATCCCTCCCACCCTTGAATTGTCTTGATCAGCTGAGCTTAAATGATGAGATTCATGATCCAGAAATCATGAATTCTCCTTCTACTGATGATGAGTTAGTCATGATTTTTATCATGACTTTCTTTCTTTTCTTCACCTACAAGGTGACTTCTCCTGTTCTTCACTCTTTAGGGAATGAAGACACTATCTTTGACCCCGGCATTTTCATTTATCATTTGTAAGCCGGGTCTGTCTCTCTGTGTATATCTCATCGGAGTGGAACTTTCAAGTACTTCAGTGTTTATCCAAACATTTTGAACGAAAGTCCGATGGAGATGGTTTCTTCCACTTACTTCCCCATGAACCAATGAATTCGGGGTCGAGTCAAGCTAGCGACTCGGTTAATAAAAACAGTAGCAAAACATGGGTTTTCACCCATGTCTCACCCAAGTGTGGGGGGGATGCCCCACATGTTGTATATATCTCAAAAAAAAAAAAAAAAAAAAAAAAAAAAAAAAAAAAAAAGTGTGTGTGTATGTGTATATAAAATAATGGCTATTAGTATTTCCCTTTCACGTTCTAAGTGTTGGTTTAACAGCCGGTTCTTTGAATATTGAGGGCAATATTCAGTTCTAAGTGTGGGGGGGAATTCTGGCGAATTTGATCAATTATGTACCCTTTTATGCCCCTTTTCCCCGTTTTGACCAAAATTTTAAATTTTTTTCTCACTTAGAACATAATAAATGGTTATCAGTCCGCCATGTCTAACCCACATAAGGATTGGCTAATCCGAGAGCAAACGGCTCTTGGTAAAGATATCTCAAATCCGTTTATGGCTTACAATTTGCCCAAAATTGTATGGTATTCGACTCACCATATCTTCATAAGTGAAGAGTTGGCTAGCCCGCAAGGTTATGGCTTGTGGTTAAGGCAGTGAAAATCCATGATTGGTAATCAGCTCACCAAAGATAATAGTTGTAATTTATCTAAGAGTTGGCTAGTCCAGAAGCAAACGGCTTCTGGTAAAGACAAATCAAAACCGTTGACAGCTTATGATTTGCTCAAAATCATTTGGTTATCATTGTACCAAGGTTCTTACTTGAACTGCCAAGGGTTTTTTAATTATCAATACAAGTTACTTTCAATCTGTTATCATCAATGTTTGTGTAATTTAAGTTAGTTCAAGATAATTCCATGTTTTCAAGTTTCTCAGGTTACTGAGAAGTCGAATTAAGTTTGTTATCAGTGTAACAAGCTCCTTTTCTGTTACAACAAGCTTACATAAGCTTATTTAAGCTTTTGATAAGTTTGTAATCTATTAAACTAGTCTCAATTACAATTCTCATTTAAGAACCTTGGTACAATGATAACCAAGGTACAATTCTGAGACTGTCAATATTATGAAATTTTCAAAGGATTCCAAAGATTTATTCCATAAAACTGATTTCAAATGTCATAATATGATATAATAAGATCTTATAAACATAAAAACACAGACATTAACAATAAAAAACTCACAGATCATAATTAAGCTATTCTAACAGTGAAAAATGAAAGGTTAAGCAACTAAGGATTTTAATGAACAAGCACTAAATTTCAAGCAAGATTACAACTGACAAACATCAAATAAGCACAAAAGAACCAAGGATAAACAGCAATGAGCAGTTGTACAGTAAAAAGTGAAAATTGGAATTATAACTCACAAATGGCTCCTGCTGACTATGGATGATCACAAGAACAAATAACAACCCAGGCTTATCCAATAAGCTAGAAATTACCCAAATAAGCTTGTCACATCAGCTTATTCTTCAAAAACTGCTTATTTGACCAAGTGTTGACTTTGGTTGACTTTTTGGAGTTCTTGTAATTGAGACTAGTTTAATAGATTACAAACTTATCAAAAGCTTAAATAAGCTTATGTAAGCTTGTTGTAACAGAAAAGGAGCTTGTTACACTGATAACTAACTTAATTCGACTTCTCAGTAACCTGAGAAACTTGAAAACATGGAATTATCTTGAACTAACTTAAATTACACAAACATTGATGATAACAGATTGAAAGTAACTTGTATTGATAATTAAAACATTACATGAAACATGAAAATGACAATAATTTAAATTTACACTACTTTTTGGTCCTAATCTACTGACAAAGTATTTCTTCTGCTTCATTCTCTATTTGTAGTGATCTTTTGAAATCCTTGCAGTCTTGTGTGACTTTCCCAACACATCTGAGCCATTGGATTGGTCAATTAAATCCTAACCGTTCAAAACACCTTTTGGCGCCAAAAGTATCTTGGGACACGTGGAGCTTGCGTACGAGGGTTTAAAGGGTTTAATGGGGTGTTGGAAGGTTGTGGTGAGGTGGTGGGATAGTGGGTGAGACAGCTGTGGATGGTGAGGTGGGGGGATAAGGTTGCAGAGGTGAGGTGGTTTTGGCGGTTTAAGGGAAGGAGACGGGTCAAACCAATGTTTGACCCTGGGATATTATTTTAGGGTGTGGGCCGGGTTATATTTTAAAGGGATTGGGCTTGGTGATGGGTTGTGGGATTGGGTTAGGATAAAAAGGGTTTGGGTAATATTATTATTGGGTTGGGTTTATTAAAAGGGTATAGTGTTGGATCCGGATTTTGGTTAGTTAAACAAGGACCATTTTTGTAATTTTGGATTTTTAAGGGGTTGATAGTGTAATATTTCCAAAGTTATCACAAGGGTATTTCTTGCCAAATGTGAATAGTACAAGGGCATAAAACATAATTTTCCATTTTAAAACACCCGGGGACTAATATTGACATTTTTCAAACTTGGGGGACCAAAGTTGTAATTTTGAAAACTTGAACCTTAAAGGACTAATCTTGACAACTTATGAATCCCCAAGGACCTTTGATGATATTTAACATGTTTTGAATAACCGGGGACTAGTTCTGCCAATTTGTGAAACTTCAGGGACTGAAAATGACAATTATGCAAACTTTGTTCGTTTTTCACTTGTTTTCAATCTTTTTGTTCCTGAATCATATAAAAACACATTTTATGATATTTTCTGTATTATTTGACTTTTCAAAGTGTTTTTGGCAGTTTATGTGGGTTTAACAATATAAAATATATGTGTATTTAGACACATATCAAATCCCCCACACTAAACTATTGCTAGTCCCTATCTTCTTAAATGTCAATATTAGTCCCCGGGTGTTAGTGTTCAATCACGTACTTCATTGTTTTGTGAGTAATATATTTTGGAAAATGAATTGTATGCTTAAAACTAAAATCTAAAATTAAACCTAAAGATGTGATGTGTTAATTTGAAAAATTAAATGGTGAAAAATGATGAGAGAGAATAAGTGTATAAAACTTATCATTAAATGAATGGATTAGGTCTATTAGTAGGTCTATATTTTAGGTCTATATATCAACACTCCTAAATACAAAATATGAAAAGTTCAAATATTTGTGTATATTAGTCGAATATAAGGAGGAACAAAAAAAAAACAAAAAAAAACAAAAAAAAAAAAAAAACAAAACTTGGTCACCAAGTTACAAAAACTATAAATACAACACCTCCTGATCGATTAGATAATTACAGTACATAACTTAACAATTTCTCTCCCTGGTCGATCGATAAACCAAAACCCAGGGTTTAGGGTTTAAGAAAATTAATCACATGCAACGTTGTGGTTTCGAATCCTAAGTTTCCAACGTCATCATAATAATCAGCAATAATGGCGCTGACGTCATCAACCTCAAACTCACTGTGGTAATTAGCCTAAACCTCAAACTCACGGTGGTAATTAGCCTAAATTTAATTCATTGGATTTAATATAAAGTGTGAATGTAACTGATTTAATTTGGTGTTATGTATGTATAGGATGAGTGATGAAGATAAGTTTGAAATTGTGAGGAGTATTGGAGAGGAATGCATTCAAGAGGAAGAACTAAGGAATCTTCTTAAAAATAAGCCACATCCCATTTGCTATGACGGCTTTGAACCTTCCGGACGCATGCATATCGCGCAGGTTTGATTACTTGATAGTATAATTATGTAACTTGTATAGTTGTATGTTTGTATAAATACATTGCATATGCATGCATTTTTTTACTAGTTTAGCAAAACACGTTTGCTAGTTTGGGAACCAAGTTTGTCTGTTTTAAAGGATTTTCTTTGTTCGTTTCTCGTATTGATCATGAGACATAGTTTACTACTTGTTATGATAGGATACTTATGCATAATATTTTGCAACTTAGTAAGTCCTCCAGTAAATTCTAGTTGTGGTTTGGAGTTTTTTTTTTGTCAGTTGTACATTATGGTTTTAGTAAGTTGCTCATGTGTTGGTGCCTTTATTGCTGAACAGGGGGTTATGAAAACGATGAATGTTAATAAGTTGACTTCTGCTGGCTGTAAGGTGAAAATAGTGGTAGCAGATTGGTTTGCTAAACTAAACAACAAAATGGACGGAGATATGAACAAAATTCGAGTTGTTGGAGAGTATCTGATGTTGGTTTGTTTACGTTTGATTGTTGCTGTGTTCCAGATCAGGGTTAAGATAATCAATGAATAAGGGTACCGGATATTTACTTGAAATCGTGTAATCACTTTCCAATAGAAACTATTTGACCCTATGCCTGGGTTACACGAATATCTCTATGGGATAAGACCAAGTGATGTTCTTGTTTTAGGCACAAATCAAGAACCAATACTTTCAAGTGTTTAGGTTTTCTATATATATCTCTATGCGGCTATGTTAATCTCTATATATAATAGAGATATACTCAAAACCCTAGTCAAAGGAAATCCAGAAAATATCGGCCAAATATTTTCCATATGCTTTTCTTAATACTAGCCAAAGTGGTTACAAGACCAGAAGATCATTGTCTTAATTATGAATTTGAACTTACCCAAAATAGGTTAAAGTTTGTTACAAATTCTATTCTGCGTACCAGCAGCAGAATCTCTGCCTAGCAGCACAATAAATTGTGCTAGCAGCAGAATCTGTCGCCTAGCAGACCAGCAGCAACATTATTGAACTAGCAGCAGGAACAATGTACTAGCAGCAGGAACAATAAAGCTAGCAGCAGAATGTTCTGATTAGCAGTAATATGAATAACACTAGCAGCAGAAAGATCTGCATCAGCAGTATTATCATTTACACTAGCAGCAGAACCACAAACCACTTAAATTGAGTCAGGGTAAACATTGACCAAATGGGTGTACACTCCGTACCTCCAAACCCATTACCAGGTGTGATTAATCCCTCAAGTGTACTAAATTTTTCAACAATCCTCCCCAAATTTAGTTCACTTCCTTTGCATGAAAAATAAACAATAAACAAACATGTGCATAAATGAAAATATCTTGAAGATTGAATTCTCATCTTAGTACATTACACGTTCAAATATTCGAGAATCAGGGTGTTCTAAGAATTGAACCCTTCAACCCATTTGAATACCTGAAGATAAAATACACATAATGTTTCAAACACTTAAAAAGCTCCTGACACTATACAAGCCATGTGTCCATATCCAATTCATAAATGTTGTAAAAGCTAAAAGTCCAAAAGCTTCCTGAAGCGGCAAAACTTCAACATTTACATAGGTGGTTCCTCTTTATTCATGCCCCTGCTAAGCACTTTTTCAAAGAAAAATAACCATTAAGAAGTAAAGACTTCATCCTCCTTTTCAGCAGGTTCTGAGCACAACCTTGGGATGTAAATAAACATGTGCTCCAGTCAGCTAAATGTTCAGCTTTCTACATTGAACTCAACTCCAAAGTTTCCTCAGGGGGGAGCTGGGTGTCTTAGCATTCAGTGACTAAGTTGGACTTAAACCCATCCCTTTAGCATAATTCAAAACCAAGTCTCTAGCCAAACCCTTCGTCAAGTGATCAGCTAAGTTTTGTTGAGATCTAACAAACTCTATAGATACCACCCCATTCTCGATAAGCTCGTGAATCATGCTATGCCTGACACCTAAGTGTCTAGACTTCCCATTGTACATCTGGCTATAAGCCTTTGCCAATGTAGCAGCACTATCACAAAGGATAGAAATATGTGCTATAGGTTTAGGCCACAATGGAATCTCAAGAAGCAAGTTTTTCAACCATTCAGCTTCTTTACCAGCAGCAGCTAAGGCCACAAATTCAGATTCCATGGTTGAACTGGTGATGCAAGTTTGCTTCTTGGATGCCCAAGAAATTGCACCTCCACCAAGTAGGAATACCCAGCCACTAGTAGACGAATTGTCTTCAGTGTTACTGATCCAACTTGCATCAGTGTACCCTTCTAATACAGAAGGATAACCAGTATATGAGAGACTATAATCCATAGTTCTCTTCAAATACTTTAGTACCCTCTGAATTGCTTGCCAATGATGAGCACTAGGATTACTAGTATATCTGCTCAATTTTCTCACAGCAAATGCAATGTCAGGTCTAGTACAGGTCATGGCAAACATTAAGCAGCCAATCACCCTAGAATACTCAAGTTGAGATACAGCCTTAACAGTATTAGGCATGAGCTTCTCACTTGTATCCATAGGAGTACTCACTGGAGTACAATCAAAGTAATTAAATTTTCTCAACACCTTTTCAATGTAATGAGACTGAGAGATAGAAATCTTGTTACTTTCATGTTTAATCCTTATGCCAAGGATAACATCAGCCTCCCTCATATCCTTCATGGAGAACCTTGATGACAAAAATTCCTTTGTGAGGTCAACTTGTTTTTGGTCAGTGCCAAAGATCAACATGTCATCAACATATATACAAATGATGACTCCTTTACCAGATTCATCAAACTTGCTATATACACATTTGTCAGACTGATTAAGTGAATAACCACTAGACAAAACCACTTCATCAAATTTTTGATGCCATTGCTTAGGTGCCTGTTTTAGTCCATATAAGGACTTAATCAGTTTGCACACCTTGTTTTCATTGCCAGGCATGATGAAGCCTTGAGGTTGGTTCATGTAAACCTTATCATCCAATTCACCATTCAAGAAAGCTGTCTTCACATCCATCTGATGTATAATCAGATTGTGAATAGATGCCAAGGCAATCAACAATCTTATGGTACTGATACGAGCCATAGGGGCAAAAGTATCAAAATAGTCAATCCCTGACTTTTGTTTAAAGCCTTGAATGACAAGTCTAGCCTTGAAATTTTCAACAGTTCCATCTACCTTCATTTTCTTTTTGAAAATCCATTTGCAACCCAAAGGTTTGCAACCAGGTGGTAGATTAGCCAACACCCAAGTGTTGTTGCCCATGATGGAATCCATTTCATCATTTATTGCTTCTTTCCAGAAAGCAACATCCTGGGACTTCATTGCTTCATCAAATGTTTTGGGATCATCCTCAACATTAAAGCAATAGGAGTGTTGGTCAGAGACCTTATCCCTTGTTCCTTCAATTAAGTACAATTGAAACTCAGGTCCAAATGTCTTTGGAGTCCTGACCCTTTTGCTCCTTCTGAGCTCAGGTTCAGGTTGTTGTTCACACAACCTCATCAGAGATCTCAGATACACCAACATCATCAGTTCCATTAGGAATCCTCTGACTTGGTCTAGGGACTGATGAGAATCTATTCTCATCAAAGATTGCATCCCTCGATTCAATTATTGAGTTAATTGAAACAGATTCAATAGGTTCAATAACATAGAACCTATATGCCTTGGAATGCTCAGCATATCCAACAAAGATGCATTCAATGCCTCTTTCACCCAAAGTTTTTAATTTTGGATCAGGGAATTTCACAACAGCCCTACAACCCCAAACCCTGAGATAATTCAGGTTGGGTTTCTTTTTAGTCCAGAGTTCATAAGGGGTTGTCTTGTTCCTTTTGTTGGGAACCCTATTTAATAAATAGCAAGCTGTTAACATAGCTTCACCCAGAACCCTTGACTCAGTCCTGAATAGGACAACATGGAATTAACCATCTCCTTCAGCACCCTATTTTTCCTTTCAGAAATACAATTTTGCTGAGGAGTATAGGGAGCAGTCGTTTCATGGATTATACCAACAGACTGAAAATACAGAGTATCCATGTACTCACCTCCCCTATCAGTCCTTAATCTCTTGATCAGTGACTCTTGTTGCAATTCAACCTCAGTTTTAAATACTTTAAATTTATCTAATGCTTCATCCTTAGTATGCAATAAATAAACATAACAATACCTAGAAGTATCATCAATAAAAGTTACAAAGTATTTCTTATTCCCCAAAGAGGGAGTAGCATGTAAATCACATAAGTCACTATGAATCAGTTCCAACACATTAGTTTCAAGTTTTACACTTTGAAATGGTTTCTTAGTTATCTTGTTCATCATACAAGTTTTACACTTTTCAGTGTCCATGTCAAATGCTGGGATTAACCCATCCTTAGACATATCTTGCATCCTTTTAAAGTGTACATGGCCAAGTCTAGCATGCCAAAGGGTTGAATCATATAACTTAGATGTCGACATAAAAGCAGAATCAACCATATCATGAACAATATTAAGTCTAAACATTTGATTACATAAATAACCAAAACCAATAAACACACCATGTTTAGATAACACAAATTTATCAGATTCAATAACTTGTTTGTAACCACAATTATTCAGAATACTACTAGAAACCAAGTTCTTCCTAATATCATGAACATGTAAAACATTAAACAAAGAAACAATCTTTCCAGAACTAAACTTCAAATCAACACATCCTCTTCCATGCACAAGGGCTGTTGACTTATTTCCTATATGAAGAATAGAACCATCATTCATTGACTTGTAGGTCTTGAACCAGCTTATATCTTTACACACATGGATTGTTGCTCCAGAGTCAACCCACCACGCAACATCATCATCCTGCACAAAGTACAATTCAGATATATATGTAACATAATAAATCTCAAAAGACTTATTAAATATATTCTGACCTTTCATGGAATTGGTGTTACCATTCCCAGATCCACTCGTGCCTGATCCATTGGTTTTATTTCCATTCTTAACACCTTTACAATCCTTCCTGAAGTGTCCAGTTTTACCACACTTCCAACAAGTAGCTTTTGACTTCTTGTTAGGATCAGTTTTGGTGTTATCCTGATGCTTACGTTTGCCCTTTTTGTCATTGTTCCTGGAGGAGTTGTTATGCTCCACCAAATTGACAACTGATGGACCAGCAGCATTGTTGCTCTTTGGCTTGTCACTTTCATGTGCTTTGAGTGATTCCTCAATGCGCAAATGACTACCTAACTCAACGAGAGTTAATTCCTCCTTCTTATGCTTATGCATATGCTTGAAATCTTTCCAAGAAGGAGGTAATTTATCGATGATACAAGAGATTGAAATAGCCTCATCCATGTTCATCTTGTGTTGTGTGAATCGACCAATTATACTAAGAAGTTCATTGTATTGTTCCATGACAGGTCTAAAATCGACCATTTTGTAATTGTTAAAATTACTTACAAGGAACTTCTTACTTGATGCATCCTCAGCTATATATTTGGCTTCCAAGGAATCCCACAGTTCTCGAGAAGATTCAACATTCTGATAAATGTCAAAGAGAGTATCATACATACCATTGAGAATTAATCCTCTGCAGATATAGTCATCATTCTCCCATTTGCTTCTGCTCCTCATCTGTTCCATAGTAGCATCATCCCATGATCTTCAGGAATGGTTGTGGTCAGAACATACACCACATTCATGCTTGACAACAAGAATTGCATCTTCTTTTTCCATCTTTGAAATCGACACCTTCAAACTTTTCAAGCTTTGAAAAGTTAGCCGCCATATGCCTCATTGCAGCCGCCATTGATTATCACTAAAATAGTTTCTATTGATTGTTGGTTTGTTTACGTTTGATTGTTGCTGTGTTCCCAGATCAGGGTTAAGATAATCAATGAATCAAGGTACCGGATATTCACTTGAAATCGTGTAATCACTTTCCAATAGAAACTATTCGACCCTATGCCTGGGTTACACGAATATCTCTATGGGATAAGACCAAGTGATGTTCTTGTTTTAGGCACAAATCAAGAACCAATGCTTTCAAGTGTTTAGGTTTTCTGTATATATCTCCATGCGGCTGTGTTAATCTCTATATATAATAGAGATATACTCAAAACCCTAGTCAAAGGAAATCCAGAAAATATCGGCCAAATATTTTCCATATGCTTTCCTTAATACTAGCCAAAGTGGTTACAAGACCAGAAGATCATGGTCTTAATTATGAATTTGAACTTACCCAAAATAGGTCAAAGTTTGTTACAAATTCTATTCTGCGTACCAGCAGCAGAATCTCTGCCTAGCAGCAGAATCTGTCGCCTAGCAGACCAGCAGCAACATTATTGAACTAGCAGCAGGAACAATGTACTAGCAGCAGGAACAATAAAGCTAGCAGCAGAATGTTCTGATCAGCAGTAATATGAATAACACTAGCAGCAGAAAGATCTGCATCAGCAGTATTATCATTTACACTAGCAGCAGAACCACAAACCACTTAAATTGAGTCAGGGTAAACATTGACCAAATGGGTGTACACTCCGTACCTCCAAACCCATTACCAGGTGTGATTAATCCCTCAAGTGTACTAAATTTTCCAACATCTGATAGAAATTTGGAAAGCTTCTGGAATGGATTTAGAAAACGTCGAATTCCTTTGGTCTTCTGATGAGATCAATAAAAGAGCACATGTTTACTGGCCACTGGTCATGGATATTGCTACAAAAAACAGTCTTGCTAGGCTAACGAGGTAGGAAGATTATTTTTATATGAATTTGATTTAGTTGTGCTGGATTTTAATGAGTTGTAAATGGTTTTAGGTGCGTGCAAGTTATGGGACGTAACGAGTCAGATGACTTGAGTGGTGCTCAGATACTCTATCCGTGTATGCAATGTGCCGATGTATTTTTTCTAGAGGTAATTTTTTATATTCTTTCTTGGGTAGATAGGTTTTAATGTGTTAATAAATAAACATATATGTTTGTTGGAATAGGCTGATATATGTCAACTGGGAATGGATCAAAGAAAGGTGAATGTCCTTGCAAGGGAGTACTGTGACGCTATCAAAAGGAAAAACAAGCCTATCATATTGTCTCATCGTAAGAGCCTAAACTATATCCTGCTTTGTTTTTTGTTGCCACGTAAGAGCCTAAACTATATCCTGCTTTGCAGACATGCTTCCTGGTTTGAAGCCAGGACAAGAAAAGATGTCAAAGTCTGATTCTTCTTCTGCTATCTTTATGGAGGATGAGGAGGTATAATCGTGTTCATTAGTTAAATAATTTTTTACATATGGTTGAAATTGCCACCTGGGCCATCTCTACTTTTGAGGAATCAAGTTTGTTTTCTATATTTGTGTGACCTATGATGGAAGAAGTATGGGGTTTCTTATCATAAACATTATAAGGATAATGTTAAAAGTTTTATCTTTTTACTCGTTTAATATTTAATGCTGTGTATATGGAATGCAACAGACTGAGGTGAATGGAAAGATCAATAAAGCATACTGTCCGGATCGTACCGTTGAAGGAAACCCATGCCTTGAGTACATCAAATACATTGTATTCCCTTGGTTTAACGAGTTCAAGGTTGAAAGGAAAGAGGAACACGGTGGTGCAAAGTGAGTTTTTTTAGCCCAAACTTCAATAGGGTTTTTGCAGCTTAAATTTTAACTAGCAGTTCTTCACTGATCACATATTTGGTTACCTGATAATTCCGTTTAAAAACAGCGGATTATGCAAAAGGTGACTTGCATCCTAAAGATTTGAAAACTGCATTGTCCAAAGCATTAAATAAGATTTTGCAGGTATACATATATTTCTTATATCACATTATTAAAAATCTTGAGTTTCTGAATCATTGATTTTTCTAAAATAAAGATTACTTGCCTAATGTAAGCTGTCTGTATGTTCAGCCTGTCCGTGATCATTTCAAAAATGATAAGAATGCAAAGGCCCTATTGAAGAAGGTTAAGGTATGCATCCATCCATTCTCTATACTATTCTTGCTAATAATATGGATTCTGCAATTTATACACCTGACCCGACACTTGCACTATATTGGATGATGATGGTTTGTATCTGAACTGTCTCTATGGCTGTTGCAGGGATACCTATAGATGAAGTAAGTGCTTTTGAATATGTTGTGATGAGAAGATCAAAGATGGTTCAGATTTTTTTGGTTGGATGTATGAAATAAATTTAGGTATACAAGACGGTTTTCTTCACATTTGGTATCAGCAAATTTTCTATTATGTCAGATTGGTGCATCATAATTCTATGAACACAGTTATGCAATTGTATAGGAATATCTTGATTTACTTATTTACATATGCTGCTCAGTATTTTATTTTTTCATTGTTGTCCTTGTATTTGCTCGTCTATCTGTGATGATTGTGATCCATCTGGTCAAATATGATCAGTAGAATAGATTCGATTTGCAATTGGACCTTTGTCTCTAATCTCTACGATGTAGGTGACTTTAAGTATGCGAATATAAAATTCAGACACCGAATGCAGACTCGTTGAGACTTTGAGAGTCCGTGCGATTTTTATTGCAAATTTTCTTATTCTATAAAGAATTTATAAAATTTGTATGGAGCCATTAGGATGACTGTCCAAAGGTGGTGAACATTTGAAACTACACCGGTTGATTATTTTATATCTGGTATCGCTCGTTTTGGTAATAGTGACAGCTTGAAAACTTTAGAATTGTTCTTATATTACACCCCTACTTTATATGCATTTATACGTAGGGTATAGGTACAAAGATAGAGAGTGTATTAGGTAAGCAATGTGCCTCCATTTTTATTTGGCAGGTTATAAAAAAAACTTCAGACCATATGCAACATGTGATGTTTTCTAGTCTATCCATTGTCAGCCAAAGTTTTAGCTTTGGTTGGCAAACTTGATTCCTTTCTCTATAGATGACTTCAATTCAGGTATGAGGGCTTGTAAGCCTTGTTTCTCATAGTCAGAAAGAGGGCCAAGGCCAAGTACTTCCTCCACACCGTTTTTCCCGAGTCTCACCTGCAGACGAGTGGCGTACATTACTTGAAAGTTCCCATGTATTTTGCTTAAGCATCAAGTTTTAGTGACAGTTAAAAATAGTAGATTACATGTACAATTTGTATAGGTTCAAGGTCAGGAACCAAAGGAAAAACAACTGTACCTTTGAGGCGAAGAATGGTAGTTCAGTAATGTTTGATTGGACAAATGAACATTCGACAACATTAGGAACCCCATTAAGTCCTTGCAAGCAAGCATCAGCAAATATGGCCCCAGCATAACTGCATAAAAAACACATATCAGATAAACATCTACTTCAAGAAACAAATGTCATCAACGGAACTGTATGGATAGAAACCGTTTTGGCCCACAATAGTTCAAATTCAGTTCTAATCACTCTTGCCATATTGTTATCCATCACTAAATATAAAATAAAAACCTTTATCAGTTTATCACAAATAAATTTTTTTGCAGCATCTAAAGATGCTAGTCCACATGATGGACTTTTAAGTAGTATCCATTATGTGGGCTTCCATAAAACTGACAATGGTATATATACATGTGAAACGAAGCTATTCTTCTATAGGTCCGTGGAGAGGGTCCTATATCACTAAATCACCGAGGGCTTTGATATGGAACTAAAAACAGTTGAGTGAATTGTAGTGTGGCAGACTGCTATTGCTGCAAGCATTAACTTCTATGTTCCATTTCATGCAGAGTTTAAAAAAGGTGTCTTGTTGGATCATACATATTGAGACAGTATGTACAATATCATTGTGTTAATTAGAAAAAGGACTGGAAATATGAGTTCGAACTTACGCCATTGAAAGTGTAGCAGAACTGTTTCCAGCCTTTGCCTCCACCACCTCTGTTCCACCATCTTGTGTTCGTTTTGTGAGAGCAGTTATCTCTTCATCAGATAAATTCGCTTTTGGTGTAGCCTGCATTCAAAACCATACATCTGTAACATAAACTCATCTGCTATATCATAATTACCATTTAACAGTAATCAAGAAATACCTGAGAAAACAATGGCAAAATGGTAATTCCAGCATGTCCACCAACAACAGGTACATTGACGGCTGGAACATGGAAAATATGATTTAGACTTCGGGAAATTACCATGTAGTTAGTAGCAGAAAGTTAAGCATACTAGAAACTAGGTAACGCACATATACATTAAAGAGTGCGTACCCTTGTACGAATTTATGGATCCGCCACTAATACCAGCGTCGCGAACCTTAGCTTTTCCAGCATAAAAAGTCTTTGCTCTAACAACATCAAGCGTGGTCACACCAAACAGCCTTCTCTCGTCATAAGTACCTGCTTTCTTAAATACCTCAGAAGCAATGGGCACGGTGGAGTTAACGGGGTTGCTGATCACGTTGACAATTGCCTATTGGTCATAAATATATGTGTTAAAAATTGTCGTGTTAGTAAATTTTGTTGAACGCAATCATCAATGTTGCAATCCATAAAAGATATTGGGTACCGACATGAGGGCAAAACTGTTGGATTTGGTGAGCCCAGAACAGGGTGAAGATAATCAATGACCTAACTACGTGTTATCACTTTCCAAAGTAAACTATTCGACCCTATTACCTGGGTATCACGAATATCTACTTGGGATAAGACCAAATGTTCGTTATTGAATTAGGCACAAATCAATAACCCTTGCGCATCCAAGTGTTTATGTTTGTTCTATCTTCTCATGCATGATTGATTTCCAATTTATAGGAAAATACTCATAGCTAGTCAAATGGAATTATGAGGATTAATCGGCCTATTAATCGCCTCATAATTATCTCCATTATAGCCAATAGTGGTTACATGACCAATTAAACGTGGTCATAAATGCAGTTTTAACTGCCACTTGAATAGGTCAGAGTAGTTACATACTCATTCCAGCAGTTACTTAACATGTATGCCAAGATACTAACTTGCTCAGCAGTAGTAACTCTCCGAAGGATTGGACCTTCTCATGAGTTACTCCCAATCACTATTAGAGTCAGGGTAATCAGGGACTTAATGGGTGTACACTCCGTACCTCCAAACCCATTTCCAAGTATGATCATATCCCTCAATTGAACTAAATTTCCAACAATCCTCCCCAATTTAGTACAATTCCTTTTGCATGAAAATAAACATTAAACAAAACAAGTGTATAAACGAAAATATCTTGAGGATTGAATTTCCATCTTAGTACATTACACGTTCAAATACTCGAGAATCAGGGTGTTCTAAAAATTTAACCCTTCAACCCATCTGAATACCTGAAGATAAAATACACACAAGTTTTCAAACACTTAAAGCTCCTGACACTAAATAAGCCATGTGCCCATATCCAATTCACAAATGTTGTAAGAGCCAAAAGTCCAAAGCACCCTGAAGCGGCAAAACTTCATCATTCACATAGGTGGTTCCTCTTTATTTATGCTCTTTCTTAGCACTTTTTCAAAGAAATTAACCATTAAGAAGTAAAGACTTCATCCTCCTTTCCAGCAGGTTTCGAGCACAACCTTGGGATGATTGTGAAACATGTGCTCCAGTCACTGAATGTTCAGCTTTCCACAGAACTCAGCTCCCAAGTTTCCTCATGAGGGAGTTGGGTGTCTTAGCATTCAGTGACTAAGTTGGACCTTAAACCCATCCCTTTAGCAGACTTTATAACCAAGTCTCTAGCCAATCCCTTCGTCAATGTGATCAGCTAAATTTTGTTGAGATCTAACAAACTCTATAGATACCACCCCATTCATGATAACCTCACGAATCATGCTATGCCTGACACCTAAGTGTCTATACTTCCCATTGTACATCTGGCTATAAGCCTTTGCCAATGTAGCAGCACTATCACAACGGATAGAAATAGGTGCTATAGGTTTAGGCCATAATGGAATCTCAAGAAGCAAGTTTTTCAACATTCAGCTTCTTTACCAGCAGCTAAAGCCACACATTCAGATTCCATTGTTGAACTGGTGATGCAAGTTTGCTTCTTGGATGCCCAAGAAATTGCACCTCCACCAAGTAGGAATACCCAGCCACTGGTAGACGAATTGTCTTCAGTGTTACTGATCCAACTTGCATCAGTGTATCCTTCTAATACTGAAGGATAACCAGTATATGAGAGACTATAATCCATAGTCTTCTTTAGATACTTCAGTACCCTTTGAACTGCTTGCCAGTGATGAGCACTAGGATTACTAGTATACCTGCTCAGTTTACCCTAGAATACTCAAGTTGAGATACAACTTTGCCAGTATTAGGCATCAGCTTCTCAGTTGTATCCATAAGAGTACTCACTGGAGTACAATCAAAGTAATTAAATTTCTTTAGTACCTCTCAATATAATGAGACTGAGAAATTGATATACCATTACTTTCATGTTTGATCCTTATACCAAGGATAACATCAGCCTCCCCCATGTCTTTCATGGAGAACCTTGATGACAAAAATTCCTTTGTCAGGTCAACCTGATTTTGGTCAGTGCCAAAGATCAGCATGTCATCAACATATAGACAAATGATGACTCCTTTACCAGATTCATCAAATTTGCTATACACACATTTGTCTGACTAGTTACGTAAATAACCACTAGACAAAACCACTTCATCAAATTTTTGATGCCATTGCTTAGGTGCCTACTACAGTCCATATAAGGACTTAATCAGTTTACACACCTTGTTTTCATTGTCAGGCAAGATGAAGCCCTGAGGTAGGTTCATATAAACCTCCTCATCCAGTTCACCATACAAGAAAGCTGTCGTCACATCCATCTGATGAATAATCAAATTGTGAATTGATGCCAAAGCAATCAGCAATCTTATGGTACTGATACGAGCCACAGGGGCATAAGTATCAAAGTAGTCAATCCTTTACTTTTGTTTAAAACCCTGAATGACTAGTCTAGCCTTGAACTTTTCAATAGTTCCATCTACCTTCATTTTCTTTTTGAAAATCCATTTGCAACCCAAAGGTTTGCAACCAGGTGGTAAATCAGCCAACACCCAAGTGTTGTTGCCCATGATGGAGTCCATCTCATCATTTATTACTTCTTTCTAGAAAGCAACATCCTGGGACTTCATTGCTTCATCAATTGTTTTGGGATCATCCTCAACATTAAAGCAATAGGAGTGTTGGTCAGAGACCTCATCCCTTGTACCTTCAATTAGATATTATTGAAACTCAGGTCCAAATGACTTTGGAGTCCTGATCCTTTTGCTCTTTCTGAGCTCAGGTTCAGGTTGCTGTACCACAACCTCATCAGAAACCTTATCATGAAACACCAATGTCATTAGTTCTATTTGAATCCTTTGACTTGGTCTAGGGACTGATGAGAACCTGTTCTTATCAAAGATTGCATCCCTTGATTCAATTATTGAGTTAATTGAAACAGGCTCATTAGGTTCAATAACATAGAACCTATATGCCTTGGAATGCTCAGCATATCCAACAAAGATGCATTCAATGCCTCTTTCACCCAAAGTTTTCTGCTTTGGATCAGGGAGTCTTACAACAGCCCTACAACCCCAAACCCTGAGAAAGTTCAGGTTGGGTTTTCTTTTAGTCTGGAGTTCATAAGGGGTAACCTTGTTCCTTTTATTGGGAACCCTATTCAATAAATAGCAAGCTGTTAACATAGCTTCACCCTAGAACCCTTGACTCAGTCCTGAATAGGACAACATGGAATTAACCATCTCCTTCAGTACCCTGTTTTTCCTTTCAGAGATACCATTTTGCTGAGGAGTATAGGGAGCAGTCGTTTCATGGATTATACCAACAGACTGAAAATACAAGGTATCTATGTACTCACCTCCCCTATCAGTCCTTAATCTATTGATCAGGGACCCAAGTTTCAACTTAACTTCAGTTTTAAATACTTTGAATTTATCTAATGCTTCATCCTCAGTATGTAACAGATAGATGTAACAAAACCTAGAAGCATCATCAATAAATGTCACAAAGTACTTTTTGTTTCCCAATGAGGGAGTGACATGCAAATCAAACAGGTCACTGTGTATCAGCTCCAAGAGCTCAGTCTCACGTTTTACACCCTGAAAAGGTTTCTTAGTTATTTTGGTCATCATGCAAGTTTTACACTTTTCAGTGTCCATGTCAAATGCTGGGATTAACCCATCCTTAGACATATCTTGCATCCTTTTAAAATGTACATGGCCAAGTCTAGCATGCCACAGGGTAGAGTCGTTCAGTTTAGAGGTTGACATAAAGGCTGAATTAACAATATCAGTGACAATATTAAGCCTGAACATTTGATTACACAAATAGCCAAAACCTATAAACACACCATGTTTAGATAATACAAATTTATCAGATTCAATAACTTGTTTATATCCATGATTATTCAAAACACTACTTGAAACCAAGTTCTTGCTTATATCAGGAACATGAATAACATTAAACAAAGTTACAATCTTTCCAGAACTAAAACTAAGATCTACACAACCACGACCATGCACCAGGGCTGTTGACTCATTTCCCATGTGAAGAATAGAACCATCATTCAGTGACTCGTAAGTCTTGAACCAGCGTCTATCTTTGCACACATGAACAGTTGCTCCAGAGTCAACCCACCACGCAACATCATCATCCTGCACATAGTTAGATTCAAATACATATGTAACATAATAAATCTGAAAGGATTTATTAAACATATTCTGACCTTTAAGTGAGTTGGCAGAACCACCACTCCCTGAACCACTAGTGCCTGAACCATTGGTAGCCAACCTTAACACCTTTGCAATCCCTTTTAATGTGACCAGTTTTGCCACATTTCCAACAAGTAGGTGTTGCCTTCTTGTTAGGGTCAGCCCTTGTGTTATCATGATGTTTACGTTTGCCCTTGTTGTCATTGTACCTGGTGGAGTTGTTATGTTCCACCATATTGACAACAGATGCACCAATAGCATTGCTACTCTTTGGCTTGTCATTATCCTGCGCCCTGAGGGATTCCTCAATAGCAGATGACTGCCCAACTGAACAAGAGTCAGTTCTTTCTTCTTGTGTTTCAAGGTATGCTTGAAATCTTTCCAAGAAGGAGGTAGTTTGTCAATGATACAAGAGACTGAAATAGCCTCATCCATGTTCATTTTATGTTGTGTAAACCTTCCAAGTATACCAAAAAGTTCATTGTATTGTTCCATAACTGGTCTTGAATCAGTCATTTTGTAATTTGTGAAATTACTTACAAGAAACTTCTTACTTGATGCATCCTCAGCCATATATTTGGCATCCAAGGAATCCCATAGTTCTTTGGAAGATTCAACATTCTGATAAATATCAAAGAGAGAATCAGACATACCATTGAGGATTAAACCTCTGCAAATGTAATCATCATTCTTCCCATTTGCTCCTCTTCCTCATTTGTTCCACAGTAGCATCATCACCATCATCAAGAATAGGAGTGCTCAGAACATACACCACACTCATGCTTGAAAGCAAGAAGTGCATCTTCTTCTGCCATCTCCTGAAGTCCACCTCTTCAAGCTTGGCAAAGTTAGAAGCCATGTGTTTCATAGCCGCACAGCCATTGATTATCACAAATAGTTTACTTTGATTGTTGGATTTGGTGAGCCCAGAACAGGGTGAAGATAATCAATGACCTAACTACGTACCAATAAATGGTTACCGGATATCACTTGGAATCATGTTATCACTTTCCAAAGTAAACTATTCGACCCTATTGCCTGGGTATCACGAATATCTACTTGGGATAAGACCAAATGTTCGTTATTGAATTAGGCACAAATCAATAACCCTTGCGCATCCAAGTGTTTATGTTTTTTTTTTCTTTCTATCTTCTCATGCATGATTGATTTCCAATTTATAGGAAAATACTCATAGCTAGTCAAATGAAATTATGAGGATTAATCGGCCCATTAATCGCCTCATAATTATCCCCATTATAGCCAATAGTGGTTACATGACCAATTAAGCGTGGTCATAAATGCAGTTTTAACTGCCACTTGAATAGGTCAGAGTAGTTACATACTCATTCCAGCAGTACTAACTTATGCCAACAGTAGTAACTTGCTCCAGCAGTACTAACTTATTACTAGCAGTAGTAACTCTGCTCCAGCAGTACTAACTTAGTGCTAGCAGTAGTAACTCTCTGAAGGATTGAACCTTCTCATGAGTTACTCCCAATCACTATTAGAGTCAGGGTAATCAGGGACTTAATGGGTGTACACTCCGTACCTCCAAACCCATTTCCAAGTATGATCATATCCCTCAATTGAACTAAATTTCCAACAAAAACTTGGCGATTGCGGTGCATAGACCCTTAACAATGCCAGCATTAATGTTGAAAAGATCATCACGAGTCATCCCCGGCTTTCTTGGTACACCTGGGATTATGACAAGATCGGCTCCCTCCAATGCCTTTCCCAAATTTTCTTCGCCCATGTAACCAACCACCTATCGATCATAACAAAATGTCGAGTACATTTCCTCACCAATACCAGAATTTATTAAAATTGGTGTTTGCATGTGATCCGCTGATCACATATGGAAAGGATATGAAAATTTACTAATATATTTATACTTATCCAACTCAGGTTTCCTAGGCATAGAATTTTGAATTCTTAAACATCTAAACGAACGTTACACAATAGAAATCAACGTTAATTAAGGAAAAAATAGTAAAACAAGTAGCCGAAAAGAAGTTTTAGCAACCTTAGACAGAGTCACGGGCTAGCACAAGCAACTTTCAATTGCCTCTTAAGAGTAATTATCGATTGGATTATTTCTTTTTCAGGTGAAATAATCAGTCTTAGTGTTTTTGTACATTTAAGGTTCAAATAATCGGATTTACATAAACTGTCAAAGAGTAACTGCCACAAAAGTGATTTTCTTTATCTGACAATGAAGTTGTTGGAATATTAGAATCATAAACTATAAACTAATAACCAATTAACATCAAAGCATGTACAGCGGAATAGATCTACAATAACATGTAAATTAATTAACTAAAATTAAATAGAAAGCGTACCTTTTGATTCCTAGCAAGAACAAGGAATCACGTGCTTCAAGAACTATATAAACCCTAACTAGGGTTTAAGGATGGATCGATCTAGGTGTGTTCGAATAGGGTAAGTCACCACAAGCTAAAGTAAGCTTGTTACTCGTTCTTGTACACACGTAATACTAGCGTTCCAATGGGAAAAGCTAGGTTCAAGATTACGAAACAAACCAAACACTTTAATGCAAAAACTTGGATCGAAATTCCTAGTGGAATTAAAAAGAGTCGATTGGTTTTTAACAAGAGGGAAAGAGGAAGAAGTTTGGCTTGCTAGAAGATTCAAGATTAGGGATTTATGAATACAAGGGTTTGTATTTATAGACCCTTAAATCTTTCTCTCCAAGTTAGGGTTGGATTAGTTTCTTAATCCCCTATGGCCAGCCCTCTCTACAAGCCCAAGGGATTTCTAGAATCTTCTTGGCTTGTATTTTCACCCCTAGTCCTTATAGTTAATATTTAACGACCGTTAACCAAACCCCGTTAAATACTATCGACCGTTAAGTGTTTATTTCGTGAAATGAACAATTAAATATATTTAATTATTCAAACCATTGAAACTCTTACGTATTGTGTGCAATCCCGAAGTCTCGTGTTCGAAACTGGACATACATATATTAATAAAAATCCATAAACTCTAACAGCTCCCACTTGGATATTCATTAATATCGTAATGACATGGGCTAGTCTAGCTTAACAGATCCCAATGCCCCCAGATCGAACCAATTATGGTTTTCCTGGAAAAACCACGTGATGATATAATCATCATACTTATCCTTTTGTTTCTAATACCGCATTAATATGGATATGGATCCAAGTCATTCCATAATTAACTATTCTGTTTCTCGTTATTTATTGATTGATCAAGATTACCTAAACATCTTAACGTCTTCCAGATAGACATTGGGTATGGCCATACAAACATCTTGACAACCCTACGAAGGGCCCAGCAGTATTATACTTCAAAACAAATTTGAAGGAACAAATCCTTTGTTGACTACGAGCATAACCCTTGAACTTTGCATCACCTCCGAAAATAGCCCTTATAGCCACCTGTTACGATAGCGTTAGACTATCTCACAGAAAATGAGCTACATCCTCGGAATTCTCTGGTATCTCAAGTCTGAGGATAAATATTCATGATTTACTTAATGACAACGATCCCATAAAGTACAATCATGTGGTTGGGATAAGTCCTATATTCAATTTATCCAATATTGAATATCATGTGACATTGGTGTCTCAACCTTACAGTACATTCTACCAATCCTCACATTTGTCTTTATTCAATGATATTCCCATATTATTAATCGACAACGGACAATTTAGAATAACATAAGTTATTCACGGATTTAAACATGCAAATATAGGATACAATATTATAAATGAGAATAAACGTTATCCACACTTTATTTCATTAAAATAATAATTGCTTTAATATCCCTTATCCAAATACTAAACAGATCAAGCATGATAATTTCCATTAATGAATTATGCCTCAAGTCATGTTCCACATACTTGTTGACAATAATGAAATTCTTGTATGTGTGCATTCATCTATCTAGATATTGCCACATACTTCATAAAATGCGTGACATCCTCATGCACGAATTTATGACAATTAAACTACCAAACCTTGTAGTTAAAGTATTCTAATTCTTTATGTATAATGCAACTATGCTCATATTGAGCATAACTAGTACACATGGTCTCCTAATAAGGATGAGCTCCCACCATGACTAGTATTGAGTGTCATCTCAATCTTACTAGCATCATTGTATACAAACAACAATATGCTCTTTCCAAGTTCTGTAAACTTTTAACATTCATCGTGTAATTTGATATCTTCAAATCTATCAAGATTTGTCAACGATATCAATCATGTAACAATATGTCATATGGTTCACATTTAGAATTTTGGAGCAAATCCAGGATGAGGATGTAAATTCTAAACCATATCCATTACACTTAGCTATCTAATAATTTCAATTAGATATTTAATGTTGTCAATCATCTTTTAATCAAGCATGATACAACAAGCAACATGATGTACATGAATAATCCTCTCGTTAACCTTAGATTTATTCATGTCATATCTTTTCAAAGATATGTATCTATCTAGCCTTTCTAATAAATTATCATGTTTATTAGAATCAGTTATCATACCGCTTATGTTTATAACAATAAACATATACTCCAATGTTTTATTTTCTAAATTTCACGTGAAGTTTCATTTCAAACCAAGACTTAACATTTCAACGTTAATGGAATGGTACTTCCTATATGTTATACAACATACATGAAATAAGAAAATAAATATATCACTCCCACTAGCTTTCAGGAATATTAAGAAATATCTTATTTTAATTATAAATCAAAACTAGATTTAATAACTAAAATTAAGTATATCTTCTAGATGCATGCATTAATCCATTCACAAATGATTTGCACTTTGTATACTACTAAAGATTATTTGAATTCAAACACTCCTTCCAATTACTTTTCGTCCTCGCTCAAGTAATTATCCAAGAAAGAGTTTTGATATTCCATTATTAATTTCATTAAAAGAAACTAATAATGACAATCATAATCTTTATATATATTTAATGTGCTTAGAAAAATTTTAATCACATTTAATTTCTTAAGTGTGTTTGATAATTTTTCATACATTAAATATGTATACAAATTTGTCCATTATGATTTCTACACAAGAATTTAAATCTCTAGGATTTTCATTTCCTTTGTAGAAATTCATTTCCATTCTATAGTGTAACTATAGAGTTTAAGATCAACTACGTTTTCAAACTAGTTATCTTCTTGGACTGCATATAATTATTCATAGTATGAGTAATTTGCCAAATAAACATTTGCAATTTATTAACAGGCATACCACGATCCTGTAACTCATAACCCTCAACATATTCTACAAATATTTGAGATATCCTTGCGGATCTATGAATTGAGAATTCCATTATCTTTGAGATTTAACACTAACATGTTAAATCCTTATTATGATTTAGCTAGTGTATTTTAGAAGATCACGTATCTTGTAATTTTATCTTATCAAGATAAAACTCCCACTTGACTTTTGCAATTTATAGATTATCTATAAATACTCTGCAAATAGAGCAACTCAAACTTGTTCACTTTTGGGACTTTTACAAATACTTATTGACAGTTCCTAATCTTAATTTGTTAATAACCTACCCAACAAGTAGTTTAACAACTTCTGAACTTCAATTTTTAAACTTAATGTGATTCAAACATTCCATAATCAATGGTGTCTTATTAATCTTCTAGGTTGGAGTCTTAATTGAGTATATCCAATTCATACTCAATTTTCTAACCTTGATATCTTTAGGAAGATTAGAAGATATAGTTATCTTTAATCCAAACAATTTTTCAAGAGTTTGATTTTCCTAACTGAACATACCATAAACACTACGTATTTCATTAGGATTAATATTGTAATTTAATCTTACAATATATGAGATAAATATATTTCGTTTTGGCTCCCATTTACCATCTAAGTCAATTTTAGTGGTACAATAGATTTCCAAGCCAATTGCATGCTCTATAACATAAGTAATTCTTATCAAATCACTTCATGTCTATGTCTTACCAAAAAGACATAATTGTTATAATCCCAATGTACGTTATAGATCATTGATCAACTCAATGACTTCTTGTATATGTCTTAATTAAAAACATGACAAGTTAACGTTTTACTTTATTATAAGTCTTATAACAAAAAAAGACTTCATATTTATATCTTTATACTAAAGTATAAATATGCATAACTAAAGTAATCATGAACACCACAACTTGGTTTCAATATTATTTCAAGTTAATTTATTTACTTCATATATTTATGTCATTCCAAGAATACATAAACATTCAAATTTGAAGTAGTATAAGATTACTTCATTTATTTATGTCATTACAACAATACATAAATATTCACATTAGAAGTAGTCTTATTATCATATTGTAACAACCGTGGTTTTAGTCAGGTTAGTTTGACTAATAGTCTCAACCCATTTAACTTTTGTTTGGTGTGTATTATGTGTTTATGTGGGATATATGTATGGTAAGTGTGTGTGTGTTGGCACTAAATCCCTTGGTGTGAGCTATACTATTATGATTTGAGTAATATTGATTTTTGGGATAAGTTCATTTTGATCACCTTGGTGGTGTAGAAATGACTTGTGTAGTTTTGGTGTTTGGTGGTGTTGCGTAACAAGTCCCCGTTCAAGTATTTGAGCGTTAGTAAGTTACGTGGAGGTTGTTTTTATGAGTTATATTTTCAGAGAGTGTGAAATTCTATTTTTGGAAACTTTGTTTTGAAAATGATAATTTTTCTGAGTTGTCAAAAAAACGAAGAATTGTTACGTAAGACGTTAGGTTTCGGTATGGGTTTTATAAAATATCAAGAGTACAAGGTTTTAAGTGTAATAATTAATTTTAATTAAAAAATAAAAATAAAATAATAGGGGGGCGGCCGATTTATGGGTTTTTAGGAGAATTAAGAAACCAAATTTGATCCCAAATACACTTACCAATTATAAAGAGGGTCTAGAATAATCCATAGGGCATTATAAATACAAAATCAAAACCCCTCATTCCTCCTTTTGAAGAAATCGGCCAAACCAAGGGAAAAGGGAGAAGAAAATTTTAGGGTTTTATTTTTGAAGGCTAAAGATCAAGCTCAAGGTATAATTTTCAATACTTATGCTTAATTAATTATTAAAATTCATGTAACAATAATATGATAGATTAGGGTTTATGTTAACTTCTGTAAATTTATGATATAAAACATGTTGGGGTCATTAATTAGTAATATTATGATGATTGGTGAAGAGGTTAGGGTTTAAAACTTGTTAATTAATGAGTTAAGTTTCTGACAGAATATTAAGGCTGTAAAGATTTGATGATATTTAATAGATGGAGATGAGTTAGATCACAAATTTTATGTCTAAATTGTAGTTCAGAGAAAGAGCTTCCCAAAAAGTCCAGCCACGAGTGCTTTTGAGGTCTGGAAGGCAGTCAAACGAATTTTATAAGTTAAGGTGTCAAAACTGTTAAACTGGGACAGAATTAGGGTAAAAGTATTAAGGTCAAAGGTGGCTTTAAAAGTGTTATTAGGGTTATCCCTTCTGTGGGAGTTGAGTTCTATATTCCCTTTGACTTCCACGCGAAAATTGGACGATAATAAGTTGTGCAAGTATGTCTACTAGGTCAAAACATCATGGTGTGCGTTCAGATCCGAATCTGGATAGTTGTCATGTTTGATTTTTCATTGGGTACTTGTGTGTGTTTTTAGTACATGACCTTCTGGGAGAATCTTGTATGCTCATGAAGGATCATGGTGAATTTTTGGTGTGAGTTTTGGAGAGTTTTTGGTCGTGATTTTATGTGGGTGAAAGTACCCCAAAATCTGCATGTTCTAAAAAGGTATATGCATGGGATTTAGTAAGTGTAAGTGTTTAGTAGTGGTTAGTATGGAGTACTAGGTGATCCATGGTGGGTTATATGAACCTTAGACATCCATCATATATGTGTGTTACATGGACTATAGCTTTTAGCTTGGTCGCGTGTAATGTGATATTATTTTGTTTGTATAGATTGTGATTTGATAATTTGGAAGCTGCAAGGTTGAGGTGAGTTCATAGTCCCATTTTTACTTTGTTTTAAACTTAGGATGGGAATGATGCTTGTGTAAATTATGATTTTAAGTTACTGTGATTATGTGTCTAATAAATGCATGGACGTGTAAGTGGTTATCATGTTTGTGCTACATGTTATGATATTGTGGTGTAATGTGATTCTTGGATCGGTGGGCACGTTCCGTCCCAATTTATGAGTGATGTGGTATTTGGATCGTTGGGCACGTTCCGTCCCAATTGATGTTGGATATGGTAATTGGATCGGTGGGCGTGTTCCGTCCCAATTAATACTTGGATCGGGGGCACGTTCCGTCCCGTTGATTATTGGTTAGTTGGTTTTGGTGATTGCATGTTAGCTTATATCACTGGTACAGATTCTGCCTATCGTCACACTGGAAATGCGTGACTATATGCATATAGTCACACACGTTTTTTTGGGTGTGTGTGACAAAAAGTCGCGCCACCGTAGGTATCATATAGTCACATTGTTTAGTTTGTGGCCGTTTTCATCGAAAAAGAGTGACCAAAACCCGAATATGTGTGACTAATTAGGCACAAGTTTTGTTGGATTCATCAGTATGTGTGACTATTTCCCATCCTATGGCCACACGAAAATATAATAAATGTGACGTTTGTGATGATTTAGTCACACATCGTGTGTTGTTTTTTTCAAGTTAGTCACATACAATTTAAAAAACAGTGGCCAAAAGTGTTAATAAGTGTGACCATATGCTATTTAAAGTGAAGAAATGTGTACTATTGATCATCCAATGGTCACATGAATTCTTAGTTTGTGTGGCCTTTTGTAATATTTAGTCACACAAAGCATGTTTGCTTTGGGTATTTAGTCACATACAATTAAGCATAAAGTGGCCAAAAGTGTTAATAAGTGTGACCATATGCTGTTTTAAGTGAAGAAATGTGTATTTTGTGTGACTATTGATCATCCAATGGTCACATGAATTCTTAGTTTGTGTGGCCTTTTGTAATATTTAGTCACACAAAGCATGTTTGTTTTCGGTATATAGTCACATACAATTAAGCATAAAGTGGCCAAAAGTGTTAATAAGTGTGACCATATGCTGTTTTAAGTGAAGAAATGTGTATTTTGTGTGACTATTGATCATCCAATGGTCACATGAATTTTATGTTTGTGTGGCCTTTTGTAATATTTAGTCACACAAAGCATCTTTGTTTTGGTTATTTAGTCACATACAATTAAGCATAAAGTGGCCAAAAGTGTTATAAGTGTGACCATATGCTGTTTTAAGTGAAAAATGTGTATTTTGTGTGACTATTGATCATCCAATGGTCACATGAATTTCTTAGTTTGTGTGGCCTTTTGTAATATTTAGCCACACAAAGCATGTTTGTTTTGGGTATTTAGTCACATACAATTAAGCATAAAGTGGCCAAAAGTGTTAATAAGTGTGACCATATGCTGTTTTAAGTGAAGAAATGTGTATTTTGTGTGACTATTGATCATCCAATGGTCACATGAATTCTTAGTTTGTGTGGCCTTTTGTAATATTTAGTCACACAAAGCATGTTTGTTTTGGGTATTTAGTCACATACAATTAAGCATAAAGTGGCCAAAAGTGTTAATAAGTGTGACCATATGCTGTTTTAAGTGAAGAAATGTGTATTTTGTGTGACTATTGATCATCCAATGGTCACATGAATATTTAGTTTGTGTGGCCTTTTGTAATATTTAGTCACACAAAGCATGTTTGTTTTGGGTATTTAGTCACATACAATTAAGCATAAAGTGGCCAAAAGTGTTGATAAGTGTGACCATATGCTGTTTTAAGTGAAGAAATGTGTATTTTGTGTGACTATTGATCATCCAATGGTCACATGAATTTTTAGTTTGTGTGGCCTTTTGTAATATTCAGTCACACAAAGCATGTTTGTTTTGGGTATTTAGTCACATACACTTAAGCATAAAGTGGCCAAAAGTGTTAATAAGTGTGACCATATGCTGTTTAAAGTGAAGAAATTTGTATTTTGTGTGACTATTGATCATCCAATGGCCACTTGAATTTTATGTTTGTGTGGCCTTTTGTAATATTTAGTCACACATCGAATTAAACAAAGAGTGACCAATAATGTTGATAAGCGTGACCATAGTACTGGTATTTTTAAGTTAGTACTGTTGGAGCAGAGTTGCTACTGCTAGTACTATGCTAGTGCTGCTGGAATGAGTATATTATATATATATAAAACAGAATCATAAACAAAAAGAAATTTGAAATTGAATAAAACTCGAATGTATATAACTGAACAGAATATACAATTGTAATGTCGTACATAATCAAATTCTCAAGTACCATAATTTAAAGACTTTTGACTCTTCGCCGGCATAGCTTGCTTTAGGGCTTCAATAGAGACATTACTTTTGCGCTTCGATGGTGCTGTTGGTCCACAGTTGTTGTCACTTTTCTTTTGCATTGTAGTTGGCAGTGTAACCTGTAGTAACAAAAAGACGCTTGTATCAAACATTGAATTTATAATATCAAGAATTATATATATGTAAGTTGAAAAAACACATGTATGTACCCAAAGCAACGATATTTGATTTCTTTAAGTGCCACAGTTTGCAGTTAAATGGCTTAAAAAAAGAATTTTTGCATGTACATATATCAGAAATTATTTAAACAAAAGAATAACAAGAAACATGTTGAAATACATACTGTTGGCAGTGCTTGTGTTGGAGACACATTTTGTTCTGATTGGGAATCTGGAGGCCCGTTTTGTCGTGACTTAGGCTTTTTCTCAGGTCCGACAGTTTTAGCAGGTTCCTATATGTATATATATAAAACACGTTACATTATATAAACAAAAGAATAACAAGAAACATGTTGAAATACATACTGTTGGTACTCCTTTTGTTGGAGACACATTTCCTTGCGATTGGGAATCTGTAGACCCTTGTTGGCTTGCATTTGAGGCTACTGGCAATTGAGATGACAAATTTAACTGCACCCCTTGATGACTCAACTGTGCCATCAGTTGAGTAAGTATTCTTTTTGTTTCTGTAATCTCATTGGACAATTTCTTGATCTGGTCATCAGATTCTTTCTGCAAAAAAAATATAGGAAATGTTGGGATTAAAAGTCTTCTGGATGCTGTTAGAGTAACTGATGCTCTTATTTGTGTCAATGCTGCTCAGATGGAGTTAGTGATGCTCATGAACTTCAATTACAAATATGGCTAGTGTTTACCACTGCTAGTACACAATTTACTACTGCTAGTACACATTTAATCCTGCTGGTATATAAGCATAATAATAGAATTTGCAGTCAAACTTACAAGTGTATCTCCCACTAATGTGATCTCATCATCTGGAAATTCGCCATCGTTGTTTACCCTTCCTTTCAACCACATTATACCACGCGGGGGTTCTTCATCTGCTTCAATCTCTTTATTTTTGATCTAATAAACATCAAATGCATACACATGTAAAGTTAATTAAAACAAGATAAACGAAAATATGAAGGTGCATACACATGTGATCTTACCATTTTCTCTTTCAAATAAACATATCCACCTCGTCCCATTTTATGCTGATAAATATTTTTGGAACGCGACATTTTAGCTTTATCAGCTATCTTCTAAAAACACAAAATGATAAGGCGTTTACATGTGGTAATGCTGCAAACTGAAAATTATGAAATGACATATAGACTTAAATAAAGATGACTAATTAAAACCTTGTATTCATCGGTGGTCGTGTTGTTTACAAACTCGACCCAGTCTTCTGATTTCACAAATCGACTATACTTGGCCGGGACTTCATTCAGTTTGGAAGGTGTATTTAGGTGGGGCAAAATGTATTCTTGTCTGAGCTTCGTTCTGAAAGTCCTTAGCAGTTTACCAAGACGAGTCATTACCAATTTTCTGAATGTCACGTCAACATCAAAATATCGCTGCAAAGATTAACACAATGTTGTTAATTAGTTGCACATAATGTAACTGCATAGATAAAATTATGTAGTACTGGGTTAAAAAATACAGTAGTATATATGTACAGTGATGTCAGTCCATAGTTTATCTCTTTCTTCTTTATTCACATTCCTCCAGGAAAGATTCTTCAAACCTATATGCTCACGAACCAGATCTCCTAAAAAACTCGTAAACAGTGCTCTGTGTAACCCTGATACCCTATTCAATGCATCGAAGGTTACCTTGAGCTTTATTCCACCAGGGTTGCCATATTTCATGCGAAACTTAAATAGCCTGGTCATGCCTCTCTTAGCTAGTATCCGATCTGATTGGTTGGTTCCAGGCGCATCTAGATCTTCCTCATCAGAATACTTTTCGGATTCATAGTCTATGTTGTTATCATCATGTTCATTATCAGCAGGAAGCAAAAGATGATTATCAACAATGGGTTGAATTCCCATGACTCTTGAGTAACAATGGGTACAAGAAAATGATTCTGGCTTTGAGAGTAATGGTGATATAAGAATTGATTATTGTGTTTTCTTGGCAGTATTTTTTTTTTTTTTTTTTTAGGAGAGAAAAGAGGGTATAGGAAGAAGATGAATCGTACCTTATTCTTGGTACCCGCTTCTAATTAATTAGGCGATTTCAAAATTTTGGATCAAAATTTTGGCTCCAAATTCTAATTTCAAAATAACAATTGAATTATTTTAAAAATTTGCCTTAAATTTGAACCTGTTTAGTAAAGCATAAACTTGAAAAAATCAAAATTTTGGCTCCAAATGTTATACTGTATATCATTATCTTAATCGCAAATCATGAACCAAGATCTAGAACAATGATCATGAACACAAACTGCATATCAAATCAAGAACTCAAATTTACACAATTACACCAAAATCATGAACACAACTTGACACCATTTAACACAAACTGCTACCATTAAATCATAAACCAACATGAAAAATGAAGAACACAAACTGCTACCATTATCAAAATTTTGGCTCCAAATGTTATAGTTTCATTATCTTAATCGCAAATCATGAACCAAGATCTAGAACAAAGATCATGAACACAAACTGCATATCAAATCAAGAACTCAAATTTACACAATTACACCAAAATCATGAACACAACTTGACACCATTTAACACAAACTGCTACCATTAAATCATAAACCAACATGAAAAATGAAGAACACAAACTGCTACCATTAAATAAATATGTGCAATCATCAAATCAACAACAGAAACTGCTACCATAAAATCTAACTGTGCAATCATCACATCAAGAACACAAATTGCTACCATTTAACAAACCAAAATACTATCATTACAGTTATAAAATAGATACAGAGTTAAACTACACTAGTTACCAGTTACTGCACCATTAATAATTACATTTATCCAAATTAAATATCAGAACTGCTACTACGTACCATATTAAAGTAATTATCCTCTAGTTCATAATAGTCGAGATGATCACCACCTTTACATAATTCTCAACAATTTAATGTACGAGAAGTCTTCTTCACGGCCATCGGTTGATACAACATCTTGTTACTCGTAACTGCTACTACGTACCATATTAAACTAATTATCCTCTAGTTCATAATAGTCGAGATGATCACCACCTCTACATAATTCTCAACACAACATTTAATGTACGAGAAGTCTTCTTCACGGCCCAACATTTAATGTACGAGAAGTCTTCTTCACGGCCATCGGTTGATACAACGTACATCTTCTTACTCATAACTGCTACTACGTACCATATTAAACTAATTATCCTCTAGTTCATAATAGTCGAGATGATCACCACCTTTACATAATTCTCAACACATTTAATGTACGAGAAGTCTTCTTCACGGCCATCGGTTGGTACATCTTCTTAATTATACGGTAGTCCCAAGTTTGGGAGTAGCTTAAGAGGATTCATCTTTGTCATTTACCTACAAGTTGAACGAGTATATATAATGGATTAAGTCTTGAGAATGTGATAAAGGTAGCGAAACAACACTTATTAAATGGACCATTATTACCCCTTTTGTGTCAGCATCAGCAGATTCTTCATCGCTAGAGAAATAGAAAGGGCTCTGTCTCTTCCAATCTGTGTTTTCCCATACCTCCTAATAGTTCAACATACCATATGTGTTTCAAAAAATTTAATTAATGGTATAATTAAGGTATACAACTTTAGCCACAAACACATAACAACTTTAGTATACCTTGTTGGAAATGATTTTGAATTTGGACCTAGTGCCGGAGGTCTCTTCGGAAGCAGCCTCTCTACTCCCGGGTTTACCTTGGGGTAGGGGTAGGGTCTGTCTACAGCCTACCTCCCCCATACCCTGCCCCGGCGGGATTGGGTTTGTTGTTGTTTGGATTTTTGCCTTTGAACCTGTTAAAGCATAAACTTGAATAAATTAAAAATTCACACAGCAGCTTTACATTCAACAATAAATTCACACCTTTTATGTCAGCATCACCAGATTCTTCATCGCTAGAGAAATAGAAAGGGCTCTTTCTCTTCCAATCTGTGTTTTCCCATACCTCCTAATAGTTCAACATACCATTTGTTTCAAAAAATTTAATTAATGGTATAATTAAGGTATACAACTTTAGCCACAAACACATAACAACTTTAGTATATACCTTGTTGGAAGGGATTTTTGTCTTTGAACCTGTTAAAGCATAAACTTGAATAAATTAAAACTTCACACAGCTTTACATTCAACAATAAATTCACACAGCTTTACATTAGAATCGGTAACAACAACCCCAAACATCACCATTTATAGATCAAAAGCCTGTTACTAATTATTGTACAATGAATCATCAACTGATATGTGAAAACATTAAAAAACATACCTTTGTTGTCATTTGGATTCATTGTTTGCGTGTTTTTGTTTGCCACGTCTGTTTTTCAAACTATTACCATTAGCTAAATTAAAAGACAAAGATGAAATGAAAGGTGGCCCAGGATCCTACTGTTACCCGTGGGAATCCGCCGTGGGAATAAGAAGAATCAAGAATGTGTGTTTTGATTAGGGTTTATTGATTTTTGTGTCGGTTTACAATTGATCGGTAAAGGGATTAATTGGCCCTTTACTATTGATCAAGTAGTGGTGGTTTGGTTTAATTGCCCCAGGATCCTACTGTTACCCGTGGGAATCCGCCGTGGGAGTAAGAAGAATGTGTGTTTTGATTAGGGTTTACTCACTTTTTTGTCTGTTTACAATTGATCGGTAAAGGGATTAATTGCCCCTTTACTATTGATCAAGTGGTGGTTTGGTGAGTGGCAAGTTGTGTAGAAAGAAAAAAATAATAATAGTTAAAAAATAATAATAATAAATAAATAAATAAATTAAAAAAAAAAAAAAAAAATCTAATGGTGTTGACGTGGCGGTGAAAACCAACTATAGCCGATGGTTCGGGTTCGTGGCGGGTTTTAGTGTACCCGTACCCGAACCCGTTTATAATATACCCGTACCCGCCCCATATCCCACCGGATACCCGTTATCCATCGGTTTTTCGGGTTTCCCCGCGGGTATCGAGGTTATCCGTAATATAATTAAAAGTTAAAGAAAATGAATATCGTATCAAACGATTTAACGCAACATATCGCAACGCAACGTACTCGGCACGATATTCACCAAATAAATCAAATGCGCAAGAGGTTTCAAAAGTTAATCATTCTCATTTCAAAAGATAATCTCGTTTTAGCCTTTTAAAAGGGTTTGGTATCCTCATTCGTGTGACGGTAAAGAACACGGACTCACGAGTACTCACTCCAAAAAAACGAATAACCGAATTAATAGTCGAGAAGAGTATTGACAATAACTCGAGTCGAGACGAGATGACGAAAACAAGTCGAAGAGATAACTAACAACAAACATATCAAATAAGATGAGTCGATTGGTAATCGTCTGTATTTTCCCATAATCCCGTTTATTAGTACAAGGTATACTCGTTTTATGATTTAAAACAAGTTTGGACTTACGACAAAATTAATCTTTGGAAATAACAAAATTTCGCCAAGACCCTTTCATTTATCGAACGTTTCCAATTCAAAAGACTTTATTGAAAATCAATTTCCCGAGTAATTTATAATATAACGAGTATTTATATAAACCCTAAACCCTAAAACCTAAACCCTAAACCCTAAACTCTAAACCCTAAACGCTAAACCAATCCGTAACTCAAACAATAACCAAATGAATAGTCCAATAAATCCAAATATGTTAGTGTACGGGTAGCATGTCTCGAATAGTCCAATATCCCTCGTGTGTTCCGTTTTTATCCCAAATGTCACACGAAAGGTTTTCAAAATCGAGATCCTACTTAAGATCCTATGGTAAAGATCGGTTTTATAATCACAGCGAACTGGTTGCCTTGAGTGATATTGTGTGTCTTAAACCTATGAATCTCACCAACATTATGTTGACGTTTTTAAGCATCATTTTCAGGTGAGCATTCTAAGGCTAAAGTAGAAGGAAGCGACTAGACGAGACTTAGTTGCATTTGAGGATGATTTATCTTTATGTTTTATTAAATTGAATAATTTGGATTTTGATTGTGATGCTTAAATGTTTTTCATTATTACTTTATGTTTTAATGAAGATACCTTTGGAGGTTTGTTTTAGTTATTTTCTTTTGGGGTATCGTTACGACACTTTGTGTCTGTACTTTGCACTATTTATTTGCATGTAGTAATTCTCTATTTAGACACCATGTGTTGTGATGATATCCATGATGTTGCACTCGCGTTTCCGCCTTGGCGAGGTGTGACAGAAGGGTATCAGTGCCAAGGTTATGGAGAAGTAGGTGGTTGAACCTAGACTATAACCTAAGAGTCCCTCATATAGATGCATTTAGGGTCTATATATAAGTACGATAATTTATATGATTATTTTTCCTAAATTTACGAGTTGTTTTCTGGCGATTTTTGGATGACTATTTTGTCCCCTATCTTTAGTATTGTATACGTCGATTATAGTATGTCACATCCCTCGCGTAAGAAGTTTCGTTGGACTATCATTTTGCTACTGGTTGTAAGGGAAGTGGTAGGATGAAGCGGAATAACCGCAGAATCCGAGTTCCCGCCAGCATAAATCTATGTTTGGACAAGGACGGAATGTATATGGAAAACAATGATGGAGAAGAAGTGGAGAGGTTTGCAACCACGGTGACTGTTGGAGATGGAGCCGTTACCAAGTACTCTGGGAAGTGTCCTCACTTCTCATATGAAGGAAAGGTGGTTCTGTCTAAACCTCGTGAGTTGTATGTACTTGTGGATCATGCGGAATTGGAAGAAAGAAACAGGAATGGGTGGTTGAGTAAAGATGAAGGGGAGTTAGGATGGAATGACGTGGATTCGGATCTGGAGTCCGCAGCAGGTAGTAAGTTTAACCGATCTGAGTGGGGAGGCAAGTGCGAGAGTGGAGCTTGAGCCATTGTGCGACGTCTTTTGTTTTGTGTCATGTTTTGGAATTCTTATATTGTCTTTTGCCGTCTGGAGCCATACTGGAGCACGATTACTCCCGAATATTGGATCGGTTTTATCTAAGTGATTTTGATTATAGAGTTAAAGTGGTCGTTGGAATTGTTCCATGTGAGATGATTGTTTGCATGAAGTGTGGTCATAGGAGGAAGTACACTTATGAAAGGGAGCATAGATAATTATGGTGGCCAACATAATTATACATGCGTCACAACACAAGTGGACTTGCAAGTATGATAGCATGGATTGTGTTGTGTATTAGGTGCTATGTGGTATATGTGCGTTATCATTGAGATGTGTGGTTTTGGAAGTAAGTATGCGTGTGGAATAGGCCTTATAACTATGGTCGCGAACATAATTATAAGGGTATCACACACGTAGATTTGTGACCATGATTACATTGATTGATGTTTGTTGTTATATGTTGGGGTAGATGTTATGTGATATCATGTTGATGATGGTTGTATGGTTAGGGATGTATTCTCTTAACCGTTTGGGGTAATCGTTGTATGTGGGAGTGTGTGGGTGGTAAGATTCCATTCTACTTATCATATGCTGATACCACGATTATCCGTTGGTACTAACGTTGTGATATTTAAGTTGGTTCGTTTGCTAGACTATTGAATGATGAGCCTAGTGAACTTAGACCTAGTATTGTGATTGAAATAGCTAGTGGTAAGGAGATAGAGGTTGACAAGGTTATTCGTGGGTGTACTATAGTGTTAGAGGGCATTCCGTTTATGGTTTATTTGCTACCTTTTGGACATAGGGGTTTTGATGTGGTGAAAGGGATGAGCTGGTTGTTTAAACATAAGGCCGAGGTTGTATGCCATGAAAAGGTAGTTCGTATTCCTTTAGATAGTGGTGTTATACTTAGGATACAAGGAGAATGCTTAGGGAATGATTTGAAATCCCTTGAGAATGCAAAAGCCAAAGAACTTAAAATAGAAGAGATTACGGTGGTGTGTGAGTTTCCTGGCATTTTCCCTGAAGACTTGTCTGGGTTGCCTCCAATCCGTCAAGTTGAATTCCGTATTGAATTAATTCCTGGAGCGGCACCTGTGGCGAAGCCCCCATATCGTTTAGCACCCTCTGAGATGCAGGAGTTGTCCGCGCAATTGCAAGAACTTCAGGATAAGGGGTTTATCCGACCTAGTCACTCTCCGTGGGGAGCACCTGTGTTATTTGTTAAGAAGAAGGATGGTTCGTTCCGGATGTGTATTGACTATCGGGAATTGAACAAGTTAACGGTTAAGAATCGGTATCCTCTTCCTAGAATCGATGATCTCTTTGACCAAATTCAAGGTTCTCGATTCTTTTCGATGATAGATCTACGTTATGGTTATCATCAGTTAAGAGTGTATGAGGAGGATATTCCGAAGACTGCTTTTAGGACTCGTTATGGACACTTTGAGTTCACGGTTATGCCATTCGGGTTGACAAATGCACCTGCGTTATTCATGGATTTGATGAATCGCGTATGCAAGCCTTACTTAGATAGATTCGTGATTGTGTTCATAGATGATATTCTAATTTACTCTAAGACTAAGGAGGAGCATGGAGAGCATCTGAGGTTGATCCTTGGATTACTGGAGAAGGAGAAGTTGTACGCCAAGTTCTCAAAATGTGAGTTTTGGCTTGAGGAGGTACATTTTCTTGGACATGTGGTAAATAGCGAAGGAATACATGTAGACCCTAGTAAGATAGAAGCGGTCAAGAACTAGAAGGCTCCTACGACGCCGTCTGAAATACGCTCATTCTTAGGATTGGCGGGGTACTACCGAAGATTTATAGCGAATTTTTTGAAAATTGCTAAACCCCTCACTCTATTGACTCAGAAGAACAAGAAGTATGTTTGGGGAGAAGAACAGGAGGTGGCTTTTCAGTCACTAAAGGATAGCTTGTGTAATGCACCTATTCTGACATTACCTGATGGGCCAGATGATTTTGTTGTGTATTGTGATGCATCGAATCAAGGATTTGGGTGTGTGCTAATGTAGAGGGGTAAGGTGATAGCTTATGCATCCCGGCAACTCAAGATTCATGAGAAGAATTATACAACTCATGATCTAGAGCTTGGTGCGGTAGTATTTGCTCTCAAGAATTGGAGACATTATCTGTATGGCACAAAGAGTGTTGTTTATACAGATCATAAGAGTCTTCAGCATATCTGATGAAGCGAAAAGTGTACCGCTTTTAAGGGGTCATTTAAGCCCTAAATCGTATTTATTTGATCAAATATTGCCCTAAATCGTTCCTTTTGTCATTTTAGGTACTTTTGAGGAGAAATCTGGAAAAGGAGGCATTTTGGACGTTTTTGGAGCATAAAAGTGAAGAAAACGACAAAGTCTCAAAATTGTGCTGGAAGTTACCTTTGACGGCGTCAGGATTTACTCCAGACGGCGTCATGGCTTGGCAAAAGTGGTGGATGTGAAATTTACTCATGATAAGCCAGTGAAAATTGCATGTGAATTCTGACGGCGTCACGCTTTAACCTGATCAAGGGCGTCACGGCTTAATTCAAAGAGGGACGGCGTCACGTTCAAGGTCTGACGGCGTCAAGCCTTGATAAGCCAGAACGGATTTTGGAGAGCTAAAGAGGGACGGCGTCAAGAAGGTCATCCGGGAACCCTAGAAGCGGCGAGGTGACGGCGTCACACTCCATAACGTGACGCCGTCAGATCCAAAAGTCTATATATAGTTTTCTAATTTTTTGTCATTAGTGTGGAACTTAGTGTGGAATTTTTGGGAGAAAACCCTAAGACGATTTTAGCATCTTTTTCAAGGCTTTTTGCCTTGAGATCTTCCATGTTACATTAAAGATAAGTTATCAATTAATCATTCAATATGTCTATGTGTTGTTTGATTCTATCTTGTTCTTGTCTTTTGATTAATATGTTAGGCTAGATTTATCTTGTGTTTGCTTAGATCTAATGAAACCTAGCTATTGCTTATTGGTTATTAGTGTGTTATTAGTTGTATTGGATGATTGTTTATCTATGTTAGGCTTAAGAAAACTGGCTAACTTCCTATTCGGTAACTTGCTTGAACGTCTTAAGAAACATGAACCAAATGCGTACTAAAGGTTTTTATGGTTGTATTTAATGCACAAGCGAATTCTAGTGATCCCATGTTAGGAGCTTCCTAGCCGGCTCGACATAGGAGTGAAGTAGGAGCTTGTAGAGTTGGGGAAGTACGTACGCCACCCCACGATTGGTATTAAGGAATACACCCGTCATCCACGCGACTAATACACACTAATCAACCGGTAAAAGATAGTTAGGGAGTAAGGAAATCTAAGTGAACACATTTCTCTACACATAAGTTTTCACCAAACTTTTTATTTTCAGTTATTTATTTTATTTGCATTCGTAGTAATTTGGGTTAGTTGACTAGCAACTAATTCCGCCCACTCTTTCAAACCCGAGATTTTACTTGCTTTCATAAAAATATAAAAACATAAAAAAGAATCTTCCTCAACCCTTAGACCTATTAGAGTAGTCTTTCATACCTAACGAACACTTTCCCTGTGGAGAACGATCAATCCCCCGTACTTACCACTACACTATACTACATCGGTCAGGTACACTGCCTGGTGGGGTTGTAAGCCTCTTGAGATCCCTCGAGAGGTAAAACCTGTTGTAAGGTTGCAAAACCACGCATCAATATCTTCAGTCAGAAAGAGCTGAATATGCGACAAAGAAGATGGATTGAATTGTTCAGTGATTATGATTGTGAGATTCGCTATCATCCTGGAAAGGCGAATGTGGTAGCTGATGCTTTGAGTAGGAAGGAAAGGATTAAGCCTAATCGGGTGCGAGCAATGTGCATGACGTTGCAGTAGGGAATTAAGAGTAAGATATTGGCAGCACAAGAGGAAGCTCTTAAGGATGAGAATGCGACCGCTGAGATGCTGCGTGGGTTGGATCAACAAATGGAGAAAAAGGAGGATGGTGGACTGTATTTCTTAGATAGAATATGGGTTCCATTGGTAGGAGGTGTAAGGAAGTTGATCATGGATGAGGCTCATAAGACGAGATACTCAATTCATCCAGGATCTGACAAGATGTATTATGATCTTAGAGATGCTTATTGGTGGCCAGGAATGAAGAGGGAAATCGCTGATTATGTTAGTAAATGTCTGACTTGTTTGAAAGTTAAGGCTGAACATCAGAAACCCTCTGGGTTGTTACAGCAGCCGCCGATTCCTGAGTGGAAATGGGAGAATATAACGATGGATTTCATTACCAAGTTACCTCGAACAAGTAATGGACATGACACGATATAGGTCATAGTGGACAGGCTGACGAAGTCTGCACATTTTCTGGCCATTCGTGAGGATTATAAAATGGAGAAGTTGGCAAGGATTTATATTAATGAGATTGTGGCGAGACATGGTGTGCCTGTGTCGATTATCTCTGATCGCGATAGTAGGTTTACCTCGCGGTTCTGGCAGTCGCTACAGAAGGCGTTGGATACACGTTTGGATATGAGTACAGCTTATCATCCACAGACGGATGGGCAAAGTGAGCGAACGATTCAAACTTTGGAAGATTTACTTAGAGCATGTGCTATAGATTTTGGAGGAAGCTGGGATACTCATCTACCTTTGGCGGAGTTTTCCTATAATAACAGCTATCATTCCAGTATTAGGTGTGCACCATTTGAAATGTTATATGGGAGGAAGTGTAGATCGCCTGTTCTATGGGCAGAGGTTGGGACAAGCCAACTAATTGGTCCTGAACTAGTGCAAGAGACTACGGATAAGGTGTTTCAGATTAAGGAAAGACTTAAGGCAGCAAGAGATCGCCAAAAGAGTTATGCGGATAATCGCCGTAAGCCTTTAGAGTTTAGAGTTGGTGATCTGGTAATGCTGAAAGTGTCTCCTTGGAAAGGTGTTGTGCGTTTCGGTAAGAAAGGAAAATTAGCACCAAGATATGTAGGGCCGTTTGAGATTACGGAAAGGATTGGACTTGTGGCATATCGGTTGAAATTGCCTGAGGAGTTAAGCGGTGTACATGATACGTTTCACGTATCTAATCTGAAGAAATGTTTGGCGGATGCTAGTCTGCATGTGCCATTAGATGAGATTAAGATTGATAAGACCCTTCGTTTTTTTGAGGAACCTGTTGAGATTATGGATCGAGAGGTCAAGAGTATGAAGCGTGGTAAGATAGCTTTAGTAAAGGTGCGTTGGAATTCGAAGCGTGGTCCTGAGTTTACTTGGGAGCGCGAGGATCAGATGAGGTCTAAGTACCCAATTTTGTTTTCTGATGTGATTGGTGAGACAAGTAGCTAAATCTCGGGGCGAGATTTCCCTAAGTGGGGGATGATGTAACAACCGTGGTTTTAGCAGGTTAGTTTGACTAATAGTCTCAACCCATTTAACTTTTGTTTGGTGTGTATTATGTGTTTATGTGGGATATATGTGTGGTATATGTGTGGTAAGTGTGTGTGTTGGCACTAAATCCCTTGGTGTGAGATATACTATTATGATTTGAGTAATATTGATTTTTGGGATAAGTTCATTTTGATCACCTTGGTGGTGTAGAAATGACTTGTGTAGTTTTGGTGTTTTGTGGTGTTGCGTAACAAGTCTCCGTTCAAGTATTTGAGCGTTAGTAAGTTACGTGGAGGTTGTTTTTATGAGTTATATTTTCAGAGAGTGTGAAATTCTATTTTTGGAAACTTTGTTTTGAAAATGATAATTTTTCTGAGTTGTCGTAAAAACGAAGAATTGTTGCGTAAGACGTTAGGTTTCGGTATGGGTTTTTATAAAATATCAAGAGTACAAGGTTTTAAGTATAATAATTAATTTTAATAAAAAAAATAAAAATATACATAATAGGGGGGCGGCCGATTTAGGGGTTTTAGTAGAATTAGGAAACCAAATTTGATCCCAAATACACTTACCAATTATAAAGAGGGTCTAGAATAATCCATAGGGCATTATAAATACAAAATCAAAACCACTCATTCCTCCTTTTGAAGAAATCGGCCAAACCAAGGGAAAAGGGAGAAGAAAATTTTAGGGTTTTATTTTTGAAGGCTAAAGATCAAGCTCAAGGTATAATTTTCAATACTTATGCTTAATTAATTATTAAAATTCATGTAACAATAATATGATGGATTAGGGTTTATGTTAACTTCTGTAAATTTATGATATTAAACATGTTGGGGTCATTAATTAGTAATATTATGATGATTGGTGAAGAGGTTAGGGTTTAAAACTTGTTAATTAATGAGTTAAGTTTCTGACAGAATATTAAGGCTGTAAAGATTCGATGAATATTTAATAGATGGAGATGAGTTAGATCACTAATTTTATTCTAAATTATAGTTCAGAGAAAGAGCTTTTCAAAAAGTCTCGGCCACGAGTGTTTTTGAGGTTTAGAAGGCAGTCAAACGAATTTTATAAGTTAAGGTGTCAAAACTGTTAAACCGGTACAGAATTAGGGTAAAAGTATTAAGGTCAAATGTGGCTTTAAAAGTGTTATTAGGTTAGCCCTTCTGTGAGAGTTGATTTCTATATTCCCTTTGACTTCCACGCGAAAATTGGACGATAATAAGTTGTGCAAGTATGTCTACTAGGTCAAAACATTATGGTGTGCGTTCAGATCCGAATCTGGATAGTTGTCATGTTTGATTTTTCATTGGGTACTTGTGTGTGTTTTTAGTACATGGCCTTCTGGGAGAAGCTTGTATGCTTATGAAGGATCATGGTGAATTTTTGGTGTGAGTTGTGGAGAGCTTTTGGTCATGATTTTATGTGGGTGAAAGTACCCCAAAATCTGCATGTTCTGAAAAGGTATATGCATGGGATTTAGTGAGTGTAAGTGTTTAGTAGTGGTTAGTATGGAGTCTAGGTGATCCATGGTGGGTTATATGAACCTTAGACATCTATCATATATGTTGTTACATGGACTATAGCTTTTATCTTGGTCGCGTGTAATGTGATATTGTTTTGTTTGTATAGATTGTGATTTGATAATTTGGAAGCTGCAAGGTTGAGGTGAGTTCATAGTCCCATTTTTACTTTGTTTTAAACTTGGGATGGGAATGATGCTTGTATAAATTATGATTTTAAGTTACTGTGATTATGTGTCTAATAAATGCATGGACGTGTAAGTGGTTATCATGTTTGTGCTACATGTTATGATATTGTGGTGTAATGTGATTCTTGGATCGGTGGGCACGTTCCGTCCCAATTTATGAGTGATGTGGTATTTGGATCAGTGGACACGTTCCGTCCCAATTGATGTTGGATATGGTAATTGGATCGGTGGGCGCGTTCCGTCCCAATTAATACTTGGATCGGGGGCACGTTCCGTCCCGTTGATTATTGGTTAGTTGGTTTTGGTGATTGCATGTTAGCTTATATGGTAACTATACTTGTTGTCCTGCTATGTTTTATAATCACAGCGAACTGGTTGCCTTGAGTGATATTGTATGTCTTAAACCTATGAATCTCACCAACATTATGTTGACGTTTTTAAGCATCATTTTCAGGTGAGCATTCTAAGGCTAAAGTAGAAGGAAGCGACTAGACGAGACTTAGTTGCATTTGAGGATGATTTATCTTTATGTTTTATTAAATTGAATAAGTTGGATTTTGATTGTGATGCTTAAATGTTTTTCATTAGTACTTTATGTTTTAATGAAGATACCTTTGGAGGTTTGTTTTAGTTATTTTCTTTTGGGGTATCGTTACGACACTTTGTGTCTGTACTTTGCTCTATTTATTTGCATGTAGTAATTCTCTATTTAGACACCATGTGTTGTGATGATATCCATGATGTTGCACTCGCGTTTCCGCCTTGACGAGGTGTGACACATATCAACACTTGTTCTAATAATTATCTAATTTTAAAACTTGTAAATTAACATAGTTTCATCACATCAGCTTTGGCTGCTAGTAATGAAAGTATGTAATTTACCTTGTCATTAATATCTAGTAATGAAAGTAGATATTTACTCCAAGTGTTCTAATATTAGAATGTGTATAAAACACATTAGAACATTAGTCTCTTACCTTACAGTCAAGAGAAACCTTTAAATCATATTTCTTATGTGTTGTTACATGCACACTTTTAATATTTCTCCCACTTGTGCATGGAACAACACCATGAATCAGATAAACAACACATCAATATTTGCTTATTTGATCAATATGATTTGTGTCATAGATATAAGTAGATATAGAATTACCTCGTCTAGTAAGAAACGTACACGACTATCCTTAATACCACAAGTGTCTATAATTGGAAAGTAGTTATCTCAAGTAGATACCAGAGATAATATGGGTTACTACCAAGATTTCAATGCTTGTAGCTCCCACTGAATAAAAGATCACTACATGAACTCATTATTCAGTAATTACAACACAATGCTCCCACTGGATTTGACAACATTGTGAGTGTTGCATAACCAGTGAAAGCAAATAGCGCGTTGTTTACTTTCCTACATCTTTGATGAATCCCTTAGTAACATTACTAAGGTATTCAAAGAATG